>CAUYQG010122544.1:0-18044 GCA_963574415.1 Tarsius wallacei | reverse complement strand
TTTTAAAAACACACACACACACATACACAAATAAAAAATCAAGTTACCCAATCTTGTTTGTCCGGCCTTGATTTTCTCCTTTGTAAAAGGGATTAAGACAAGGGTCTCCCACACAGTGATGGAATACGGTTAAGAGGATATGTATAATTTGTCTGATGCTCAGTAGACTCTGCTTATAAGATGCATTCCTTCCCAAACTTGTGGTTCTTTCCAAAATCACCTGCAGTCCATCATAGGAGTGATCACCTGAAGAGGCCATCATACAGGGAAGAGATGTTCACTTGGCATGACAGTTGTCCATGATCAAAAAGCAAGACCATAGGCCTCTCCACCTGTTCCTACTGGCCTCTCCTCTACAGGGACAAAAACAGAGAGAACTCTAGGTTTTAGCTTCCTGGATGGATTAATAGGGTCATAGAAAGACCTCAAGATGATTCTCATAAAAGCTGTTTTCCTTGTGATTAAGTTGTATTTGCCTGTTAACTATGTGGTAAACAAACCCTCAGCTCCCCCCCCTTATGGTTATAGGTAGTGGCGTGTTAATTGGGACTTGGAGGGTAGCGGGCTGGCAAGGCTGCCCAGGACAGGAAGCCAAGAAGCCCAATTTGGTTATCAGTTCTGTTGACATGAGCTGAGCTGTATGTGGTGTGTGGTGTGTCCAGCAGGTCTAGCTGGGGTTTTCCCAGCTATGAAAGACCTGCTGTTTGAAATACTTGGCCTGGAGTCAAACAAGGGCTTCAGATCAGGGCTCTCGCTGCCTTCAGTCCCATCAGCTCAGCGAGGGAGCACGGTCTCCCTCTTGGGCAGGAGGAAGGGCAAGCCAAACATGTCTGATCCTATACTTGATTCAGGTCTGAGGGGAGAAGGAAAGGCAAGGAATGAAACAGGCTGCACCTGGAGCTAATCTGCCCTTCTTAACACCCCACCACAACCCCAACCGAGACAGAAAAAAATCCCTTTCTATGCGAGAGCCATGAGAAGCCCTGAAACCCGTCTCCCTCTGTGTCACTTATCAGAACTGAATTCAGACAGACTCAATCCCTGAACTAAGGCTGCCAGAGGATCAAATGGGTGGGAGAGGCTTGCTGGGAAATTCCTCCCAGCCCTGGATACATGACTTGGGAAGAAATTGGGACAGTTCCCAATGTAACTTGCTACCCCTCCCCCAGGGGCAATCACTGTCAAAAATGATTTACTTTAAACATTTTTTAATTATTTTAGCCAATGGGGTGTGTATGTGTGTGTGTTACAGAGAGAGAGAGAAGAGTATGTGTGTGTTTTTAATCATTTGCGGTTAAGTCTGAGTTCACAAGAGCCTTTGAGTTCAGTAGCATCCAACCGCCAAACCCACACCCAAATATTTTGTAGATAACAGAAGAGCCATTGCCGGGTTATGCTTGTATGTACACAGACAAGCTTTGTGGCGGTGTGGTGAGGACCCTGAGGTGGGAGTCGGGATGTGAGGAGTGCAAAAAGAGCTGCAGCAAGTTATTCAGCCACATCTCAAGAAACAACATTTTGAGAAAATTCCATGAAAACCATTCCCTCTTCTTAGTAAATGAGTATAATTAAACTCCTAATGGGTACTGTTTGAGTTAAGTGCTGTTGAACAGGGTTAGTATTTATTATTAGCTGTAGGGTTGTTCTTATAACTTCATGTTAAATGCTCACAAGACTGGAAGCAATTACGCCAAGATGTGAGCTGTGGTTAATTCTGGGTGGTGGGAATATGAGTGAGTATTATTTTCTCCTTGTACTTTTGTAGAGTTTAGACATTTCTTCACATAAATAATTTTACATGCTAACTGTGTGAATAAATAAGTGAATGACTAAATGAACCCAGGTAGGGTTGGAAATAGGTCTGGACACTGTCTTCAAAAGGTTTTTATTCCTAAAGAGATAAGATGGATAACAATTGCAAGCATCTACTTATGTGGACTTTGTGTATGTATGTGTGTTTACTCTCTACTTTTTTTTTCTTTTTTAGGATATTTGAAGAATGAAAAGAGACAGTGTTCACATTAGGAACAGCAGAGACTGGGAAGAAAGAAATTGAAAAGTTGTGGAGGAAGGAGATGAAAGCCAGATGATAACCATTTAGTTTAATAAGTGGCTTCCTTTGAGAAACATGGACGGTTCCAGATGGGCAACAAAGAGGTTAGCCGGTCATATTCACATGTAAGAAAGTTTACACCATGCAAGACAATATTCACCAGAATGTAAACACCACGAGGGCAGGGATCTTACTTGTTCCCTGCTGAAAAACCTGTGTCGACAATAGTGTCTGGCGCATGAAACATGTTCAATAAATAACTTTTATACAGTGAGTTAATCCATATTTTTGAAATCTAAAGAGAAGGAAAAGTGTCTTTCAAATTTAAAAAAACCTAAGATTTAGGTAAGGTATGGATAGAAAATATAGTTGACTGTGAAGAATTTGAAACATTATTAAGGGTATCAATGTAAGCTACGGGATTTCTAACTACTAGAACTTTTAAGAAAAGAGATCATCTAAAGTATTTGTTATGATAGTAGCAGTAATGTTAGAAAGTCCTATAGACAAGCCAGAGAGGTTTCTGTATTCCCTTATTTGCTCTTATTTTGGTTCAATAGAGGTGCTAAGGTTGTCCTGGCTATTGTCCAAAGACTAAGGCAATAGCTAGTTTATTGCAAATTGTTTCTCCTCTCAATACATACTTTGAAAATGACTCCAAGTTAAAACTTCTATCCTAATGAAACTGACAGGATTATTTAAACTCTAAACAAGCTACATGGGACCTTGCAAGACTTTATGATCTCTTTAGGCAGTAGAATGTGGTCAGTTATAAGTAAAGGTAAAGCCATACAAAAGCTAAGCTGTCAAAAATATGATTGGGCCAGGTGCAGTGACTCAAGCCTGTAATCCCAGCACTTTGGGAGACCAAGATGAAAGGATTGGAGACCAGCCTGGGCAGCTTGGTGAGACCTCATCTCTACAGTAAATCAAAAAATTAGCCAGGCATGGTAGCGTGCACCTGTAGTTCCAGATACTTGGAAGGCTGAGGTGGAAGGATCACCTAAGCCCAGCAGGCCAATGCTGGGGTGACCATGAGCATACACCACTGCACTCCAGCCCGGGCGATGGAGTGAGACTCCAACTCAAAAAAATATATATGATTGAACATGGACGTCGTGGTGCATACCTATAGTCCTAGCTACTCGGGAAGCTGAGGTGGTAGGATCACTTGGGTCAAGGAATTCAAGGCACCTGTGAATAGCCAATGCACTCCAGCCTGGACAACATAGCAAGACTCCCATCTCTTTAAAAAAAAAAATTTGTGTTAATATGTGATGAAAAGGTTTAAAATAAATGCACCCTGTCACATGGCTTCCTAGATTATGGGCTACACAAGGACATTCTGCTGTGTCCGTCCCTCTGATGTATTTCTTCTGACTTGAAAGGTCTTGCCTGAGCAGTTCAAGTTTTGGGGGCCTTCTATGATGGGCATGAGGCCTAATGTTATGTCTTTAATAAGTCCCCAGGCCCTCCCTTTGAAGTGATGACTCACAAAGAATATTTTGTCAGGCCGACTGGGCCATAAAAATATTAAGTGTGGTTTTAAGCAGTAAAGGTTTTTATTATCTTGCTCACTTCCTGTCATGAAGCGTTGCATTAAATTGCACTCTAAAGGGATTAATGACCTGCCTGCTATGTTTCACAAGAAATTTATTATTGTAAATATTCTAGAAACATTGACAGTAACACTAAGGTTCATTAAAAAAAAATTGAGGTGCTCAAAAAATGTTCACTGAACTGAATTGCAGCATATTAAACAAAAAAGCATAGCAGAGTTGGGGTGAAAATTCAGTTGAGTTGGTTTTTATCCAGAAGTTGTCAGACTTCATTCATCATCATGGAATTGTTGAGGCTACCATCAGAATGGGACAAATACCTTGCTTAGACCTCTTGCACTTCAGCAGGGCAAGTACTATATTTTAACTGGTTGTGACCCAAGCTAACTAGCCACCCCTTTTAGACCACTTAGCTGACAAGAATGGTCCTTTCAATGCCATTGTCTTTGAAAAAAAATCTAACAAGAAAAAACAAATCACTTCCTTTCTTGATTGTAATTATGTAAGACTTACAACTTGCTAACTGGATAATCTCCCAACCATCAATCCACTGTTGTTCTTTGCCAAATTTGACATTATCTTATACACTTTCTGGCTTCTTAGAAACAGGGCTTAGAGTCCCACTTTCAGATCCAATGGAACAACAATCATTTTAGTGCCTGCCTCACTCAATCCTTCTTTAGCTTCTACACTTGTCTCTTGTATTCTCTGGCTCGTTCAGCTTCCTTTTCTGGAAAATGAAGATGATACTATAGTTTTGCTTAAGCTAACAAAGATAAATGTTGGTTCACAGTAATTCGCTAAATGCCAAGTCTTTTGAAAACAGCTAAAATCGTCTGTATGTGATACAATTTTCAGGCCCTAACCTTGGCAGCATTTTAGATGTGGCATTTCCATTTGTATTGCAACTAGAAAACACTAAAACATGTACATATTTGATTGGCGAAAAGACCTGGTACATACATGTTCCCCTTTAAACTCATATTGCATTATTATTCCTCTCTGCAGAAATGATATTTAAAAGGACTTCCAGAAGAGGGCAATGTTCCTGAAGTTAATTTTGCTAATAAATTTTCCAAACACCAAAAATTCACACTAACTCCACATTATTTATTCAAAAGCACTCTCATGTTGTAGTCTGAGAACTGATGACTTTAGGAAAACATTGGATTTGTACCGATTCCCCTTATAAATATTACTGTAATTTTCCTTTTCTTGAGAAATCTGAAACTATTCTATCTGATGTTTGACATAAGTCTTCTTTGGAGCCTAAGGTTTCTGGGAAATGTCTTTGTGCCCATGCCAGAGTCTTGGTTTAATTGTGCTGACAGTTCGCAAACTTTTGAGACTGGCTTTCCCCTTGAGACTGAAATATTGATGCTATTTTAGATGGGTGCTTGGCTATGAATATTACCATTTGATCTGCAAAGAGGACTTGGGAAAACACACTTGATTGTTCTTCGCCCTCTCTGATGCTTAAGTTGAGCTGACTCCTGAAGCAATGGGTCGTAAATCATTTTGTTGACTGCCCTGCAATCTGAGAGGTATGACCCTGAGTCCTCACAGGAACCAGGAGTGAAGAACTGAACTTTTCCCCCCGCTGAAAACGGCATGGTTATCTCAGAGACTCTTCCTAGAAAGAAACTGTTAGAATTTGAGTGAAAAAAAAAAATACACTTTCTTCCTAGAGAGTTTTCTTAATTCTGCTCCAAAAAAATTCTAGCCCAAAATATCCTATGGAAATCATTTCGAAAGAGTACTTACTTAAGAGAATTCAGATGAGTTTTTGGTGGCAAGTACACTGTGCTCCTAATGTGTACAGCCTGTACCAGCCAGGCACATTGTAATAAAAAGTGTCCTGCCAATAGCACTGGCACATCCCAAGGAGAATTTTGCCTGAAAGATCTCGAAAAGGCAAACCTAGCTTCCATTAACCTCTCCAACCCTATAAAATTAGCACCTGTGTGAACATCTATTTATTTGTTTGCTTTGTTTTGCCTGCCAACATTACTTCCCCTTTCTTTTGGCTAAGAACACTCAAGCAATGGACATGTGATCCTAGTTTCAACAATTAGATTTTCTCTTCTCACAATTTGACTCTTGAGTGAAGTGACCAAAGAACAGGAATGGTTGGGGTACAATCCTTTTAAAACAACTGGTTAGTGCCTGCTACCTAGATCCTAGGAGCTTTCTTGTTTCTGCCCTTTCTGAGACCTGGACACTTAGCTTGCCCTTGGATTTTGTGATCTTAAGTTAACCAGAGTTGCTCTCTGTTGTACGCTATCAAAGATCCCTAACTGAAGCAACAGCTGAATATAAAGGAATTCTATGAATCCCTGTGGGTGAAAGACCACTTAGATAGTCACACTATATACTATTGGCCAGAAAACAAAAATCCAAGCCTTCTTTCAAAAAGTCTCTAAAAGGCATCCAGTTCTAAGTTGGAAGAGCAAAAATATTTCCAGTCCCTTCTCAAAAGGGACTGAACCAGAGAGACTCTAGTCATGAAGCACAGAGAAAAGTGGGGTGATGTTCTGCAGAGTAAACAAATAACGCCTTCAGATCCTTCTCTTCCCTGAAGCTGGGGGTGAGCGGAACAGAAGAAAATGTCCAACAGCTTTGACTGTGCAGGTAAATGTATTCATAAGCTTTTTATGAAGGCTTGGGCAGACTTCATCATATGATCTTAGAAAACTAAACTAAATGGATGAAGAAATGAAGTCACTATAATAATATACCTCCAGGAAGAAAAGAACATTGTACAACAGGAAAAAAATCATAATGAACCGCTTGGTTTAGTGGGAAAATATTAACATAGTCATAACAATGGAAAGACTGATTATACTTAAGCAGAAACCAGGACTGGAGAGGAGGAAGTCAACATATAAGATATAAAAGTGATACTACCCACTGAGTACCATACTCACCACCTGAGGGGGGGTGCTCAATAGAAACCCAAACCTCACCATCATGCCATCACACAGCATGCCCATGTATCAATCCTGTACATGTATCCCTTGAATCTAATTTTTTTAATTTATAAATTAGAAAAAGAAAGGGAATGTATTCTTAGAAGGGGAAAAAGAATCACCACAAATTACATATTTTTAAGCTGCCAAATGCTATATGTATCACAAAACAGAAAAAAACCAATATTTTTATTAATTAATCACCTGACATGCCTCCATAATCATCTTTCCTATAATATTTGGCTACACAATCTTAATTGCTTCTTCATATGACAATGACTTTGTAATATAATTTCTCTAGCAAGAATAAAAAGATAATTTAAGCTTTGCTCTAAAAAAATAAAATTGATAAATCGAAAGATTACAATACAAAGTTAATGTCAAAAGATAGCATATATAAGAGCTCAAAATTCTTTCTTGCCTCTGGGGAGATCAGGACAAGGTAGAGATGAAAAACAAGCAACTGTTGTTTGCTGAAATGTCACTTAACATTTCAAACTTTTTAAACTACTTGTAAATAATACTTTGATAAAAATTTAAATTAATTATTTCAATTCACCAGAATTAGTTGGAAGATTTATTTTATTTTCATTTTTGTATTTGTTTATTTATTTGAGTTGGAGTCTCACTATGTCGCCAAGGCTGGAGTTTAGTGGCACATTCACGGCTACTACAGCTTCAACCTGCTGGGCTCAGGCAATCCTTCTGCCTCAGTCTCCCAACCATCTGGAACTACAGGCACATGCCACTACACCCGGCTATTTTTTTATTTATTTATTTATTGTAGAGACAAGGTCTTGCCAAGTTGCCTAGGTTGGTCTGGTACCCCTGGGCACTGGCAATTCTCTTGCCTCAGCCTCCCAAAGTTCTGGGATTACAGGTGTCCACCATGTTCAGCTTAGTTGGAAGATTAATAATGTCATGAGATTCTGATGAATTTTATGAAAGAGCAACTGGAAATTGTTAGAATCTTAGTTGTATCCCAGAGCTCTCTGTTTCTGTATCTGTAATATTGTGAAGATAAAAATTCCTCGAACATATTGAACATACTGACAGATACCTTTTTAAACTATGAATTTAAAGTATTTGAGTATTGGGTTACACATGAAATAATTTTGAAATTCAAAGCTCTTTTAAACATTAAAAATAGTTTACTTCTGAGATATGTAAAACCTGGATTGAATTGTACTATAGATCCAAAATGACAATACTATATTTGCACTTAATTCACTTAATAATATGGTTTTAAATTTAAATTATTTCATTTAAAATGTCAAGGAAAAATAATTAAAAAGGGTAGACTGAATGACGATTTTGTGAAATCACAGAATATTAAAGTTGAGAGGATCTGAAAAACAGTTCTTCAATTGTACTACTGTGTTGCATATCAGTTGTAAAGTAAGTCAAAATTACTAGTAATTCATGACAAGCAAATACTACTAGCAATAAAGTAAAGATTGTGAAAGATAAAAAAGTCAGTGAAACTAACAATGTAATACATTCAAATACAACATTTGTAAACTAAATCATCTCTAGTAAAATTTATTTACCTAAATGTAAACATTAAATACACACTGTCATTCTAAAATAAAGTGCTAGCAAATAATATCCATAAAAATAAATTTATGTTATTTTTTCATTTGTTTTGAGTTGGAATCTCACTCTGTTGCCCAGGCTGGAGTACTGTGACATGATCATAGCTCACAGCAGCCTCTACATCCCATCGTGAGCTCAGACAATCTTTCTGCCTCAGCCTCCCCAGTAGCTAGGACAACAGGTGTGTGCCACCATGCCCAGATAATTTTTTTATTTTTTGTAGAGACAAGGTCTCACTATGTTGCCCAGGCTGGTCTCCAACTCCTGGGCTCAAGCAATCCTCCTGCCTCAGCTTTCTCAGCACCCTGGCCAGCCTTCAACTCATGTTTGAAAACAAAGTCGCTAACATAAAAATAAAAACAGGTAAACAATAGAAAGTTAATCAGAAATTTATATTATTTAATATTTTTAATGCTATTCTCTTTTAAAAAGCAAAGTATGTCATCTTTAAATCATACATAAATTTTCAAGCCAATATTTCAGCTGCTGAAAAAAGCTTTTATTACTATAATAATCTGGGGACCAGTGGGAAAATAATTATCAGCCAATGACAAGTATTTTCCTTTGGTTCTTACATCTTCAAATAATACTCTAAATGTTATTAATAAAATAATACTATAATAAAGTTAGTGAATTTAAAATTTCCTACTTAATAACTTTAAGGAGATATTTTTGAACACTTTTTTTTTTTTTTTGCAAAAGCTGTATCTTTTATTGATAGCAACCTGTAGTTTTTGTTTCAAAGAATGCACTTTGGTTTATTTCATCTTCTTTGTATTCTCACACTTAGCACTCAATCTCTTGTGTTCATATTCTACAAGACTGAAAACACTTTAAACCAGAATGAGAAATATTCTTGCAGGGGAAGCTTGCAATACCACTATACGGTTGCTTATTGTACCTTGTACAGAACAGATCTGTCTAGACTTGCAAACTGTGCATCAGATTGTCTTTTCATTTCAATTAATTTAAAAAATGAGTCATTGTTTTCAATCTGGAGACATGCAGGCATATCTCAGAGATATTGCAGGTTTGGTTCCAGAACTTTGCAATAAAACAGTCATATAAATTTTTTTAATTTTCCAGTACATAAAAAAGTCATATTTACACTATACTGTAGTCTATTAAGTGTGCAAAAGCATTATGTCTTTTTAAAATGTACATTCCTTAATTTAAAAATAATATATGGCAAAAAAAAAAGTAACAATCCTCCAAGCCTTCAGCAAGTCATAATTAAATTCTATCATGAGATTGCAGCAATTCAGTCACATCTTCAGGCTCCACTTCTAATTTCAGTTCTCCAGCTATTTTCACCACATCTGCAGTCACTTCCTCCACTGAAGTCTTGAACTCCTCAATGTCATCCATGAGAGTTGGAATCAATTTCTTTCAAGTTTCTGTTCATGTTCATATTTTGACCTTCTCCCAAGAATCACAAATGTTCCTAATGGCAACTAGAATGGTGAATCCTTTCCAGAAGGTTTTGAATTTACTTTGCTCAGATTCATTAAAGGTACCACTATTTATGACAGCTATATCCTTACAGAATGTATTTCTTACATAATAACACTTGAAAGTCAAAATTATTCCTTGATCCATGAACTACAAAATGGACATTGTGTTTTTGTTAGCAGACATGTAAACAATACTAATCTGCTTGTACCTCTCTATCAGACCTCCTGGGTGACAAGGTACACTGTCAATGAGAAGTCATATTTTAAAAGGAACCTTTTTGGGGGGGGGCAGTAGGTCTCAACAATGAGCTTAAAATATTCAGTAAACCATGCTGTAAATGGGTATGCTATCATCCATGCTTTTGTTGCTCCATTGATAGAGCACAGGCAGAATAGATTTAGCATAATTTTTTTTTTTTTTTTTTTTTTTTAGAAAGCAGGATTTATTAAGCTCCCACAGTGGGAGGGGACCCGAGGGGGTTGCCCAGATTTAGCATAATTCTTAAGGACCCTAGGATTCTTGAAATGGTAAACAAGCATTGGATTCACTTTAAAGTCACCAGTTACATTAGCCCCTGAACAAGAGAGTCAGCCTGTCCTTTGAAGCTTTGAAGCCAGGCATTGACTTCTCCTCTCTAGCTATGAAATACCTAGATGGCATCTTCTTCCACTGTAAAGCTGTTTCATCCACACTGAAAATGTTGTTTTATGTAGCCACCTTCATCGAGGATCTTAGCTAGGTCTTCTGGATAACTTGCTACAGCTTCTACATCAGCACTTGCTGCTTCACCTTGCACTTTTATGTGACACAGATAGCTTCTTTCCTTGCAACTGATAAACTAACTTCTGCTAACTTTGAACTTTTCTGCAGCTTTCTAACATCTCTCAGCTTCCACAGAATCAAAAAGAGTTAGGCCCTTACTCTGGATTAGGCGTTGGCTTAAGGGAATATTGTGGTTAGTTTGATCTTCTATCCAAACCACTCAAACTGTCTCCATATCAGCAAGAAGGCTGTTTTGCTTTCTTATCATCTGTGTGCTCACTGAAGTAGCACTTTTAATTTCCTTCAAGAACTTTTCCTTTGCATTCACAACTTGGCTAACTGTTTGGCACAAGAGGCCTAGCTTTTGGCCTATCTCAGCTTTCAGCATGCCTTCCTTGCTAAGCTTAATCATTTCTAGCTTTTGATTTAAAGTGAGAGACCTGCAACTCTTCCTTTCACTTAGAGGCCATTGGAAAGTTATTGATTGGCCTGATTTTAATTTTTTGGTGGCTCAGGGAATAGGGAGGCTTACGGAAAGGGAGAGATGGGGGAACAGTCAGTCAATGCGGCAGTCAAAACACATGCACATTTATCCAATAAGTTCCCTGTCTTATGTGGGTATGGTGTGTGGTGCCCCAAAACAATTACAATGGTAACCTTAAGGATCACTAATCACAAATCACCATGAGAGATATAATAATAATGTCAAAGTTTGAAATATTATGAGAATTACCGAAATGTGACACACAGACATGAAGTGGACCCACACTGTTGGAAAATGTTGCTGATAGACTTGCCCAAGGCAGGGTTACCTCAGACCTTCAATTTATGAAAAATACAATGTCTACAAAATGCAGTAAGGCAAAGCACAATAAAATAAAATATGCCTGGAATTGATTAGAATTTCAGCTTTCACAATAATAAGTTACAGTGTAGCATCCAGGAAAATGTGATCACTTGATACTTAAAAGTGGTACAGTATACCAGAATACTGAAAGACTGAAAACTGATCATGTGATCCATAGTAGAAAGAAAATTCAAAAGGCTTCTAAACTGGCTTTCAGTTTATTTTTTTAAATGTATTTAAACAATTTACCTTCATGCATAATACAATGCCTCTTCAAAAACTAATTTATAAATATCAGTTTGTACAGATTTGAATATCCAATATAATCAGAAATTCTCAGAATAAATATACAGATTGAAGGAGAAAGAAACGGATGGTTATTGCCTGATCATAATTACTTAGGGAAAGAAGTAATTCAATGTTTTTGTAACAATGGTAGGAGTACAGAGAAGTGATTTTACCAATTAATATTAATTTGCCAAAACATTACTAAAAGCTTTCATCTAAGAGAGTCTAAGACATCTGCTTCCTTGAAATTGCCAAGTATGTATTGAGGTTACACAGAATAAAGAGATTAGCTTGAAGAGAGAGAGTCCTGCTCTTAAACTCTTTAAACCCTCTACTCCTCAGTTTCCTATGGGTTAAATAGTGATAAACTTGTCAACCTATTGTCTACCTTTATGTCAGACTGAAAGGTAGAATATGTGATGTTCTTTGAGTAGGCTAGTACACAAATGATCTGGGTGGACAATTTTAGGGGTCTCTGTAAAAGTCTGCCCTTCAAAGTACCTGTGTTAATCAACTGTCAAGAATTCAAGTCCATCATTAGACATTTGCTTTTGGAGTTAAGCATTGTCCACTGCACACAATACTCCTTGCACCTATGGACCTTTGGGAAGGAAGGCATATTTAGTCATTGTTATCTTAGCATGGACTTGTGTTTCAGAGAATAGAAGGACACAAGGCAGGAGCACAGAATTTCACTCAGTGCGAGGGAGGGAAACTGTGGAGAGTGGGAGGAAGAAACCAAAGAGTATCTCTCCCAGCTTTCAGAACTTTCTCTGAGCCTAGCTTTATCTCTTCGGTGCTGTGCTCTACATGGCACCTCAACCCTGTTTATCCTGGGTTAATCTACAATTTCTTTTCACTACTATTTCACTCTATTTCTTTTGTTTTGTTTTGGGTTTTGGTTTTTGGTGGGGTTTTTTGTTGTTGTTGTTTTTTAGTTGGAGTCTCACTCTGTCACCCAGGCTGGAGTGCAGTGGCACACTCATGGCCACCCCAGCGTCGACCTGCTGGGCTCCGGCGATCCTTCTGCCTCAGCCTTCCAAGCAGCTGGAACTACAGGTAAGCGCTACCATGCCCGGCTAATTTTTGATTTATTGTAGAGATGAGGTCTCGCCAATTTGCTCAGGCTGTTCTCGAACCCGTGGGCTCAGGCAATCCCCTCACCTCAGCCTCCCAAAGTGCTGGGATTACAGCCTTGAGCCACCACACCCGGCCTCCACTCTATTTCTATTTGGAAAGGTTAACTGCCCGCTCCTGACTTTGAACCATGAGGTCGCTTCACAAATCACAGCAGGAAAGAAAAGCTGCCTTAGAATACTGAAACTGTGCTGAGTGTGAGGAAAAGACTACAGAATGAATGAATGTGCAGAGCAGTGAATTAATGGCTTGGCACTGCACACTTGAAGTTTGGAAGGTTAAAAATGCTTCTTATAAATCTGCCCAAAGCTTCCAGTCAGTCTTAGTGCTTTCTGTTTTATACATTTGGGCTTTAACACCCAACAGCATTGGCCTTCTCCTTGAGGAAGTATGGAAAGTGGGAAATATTTCCTTTTAGCTCTGTCCAGATAAAATACCCAGGACAGTCTAAGCAGTAATGCCATGACACAGAGAGCACTTCCATATACTAGCCTTAAAGATAAAAAGGAACCTCAAAAACTGGTCCTGGGCCAGGCAGTGGCTCATACCTGTAATCCCAGCACTTAGGAGGCCGGTACAGGAGAAATGCTTGAGCCTAGGAGTTCAAGACCAGCCTGAGCAACATAGTGCAACCTCATCTCTACCAAAAAAAAATAGCCAGGCATGGTGATGTGCGCCTCTAGTCCCAGCTACTCAGGAGGCTGAGGTGGAAGGATCTCCCCAGCTCAGTAGGTTGAGACTATGGTAGTCATGATTGTGCTGCTGCACTCCAGCCTGGGCAACAGAGTGAGATTCTGACAAAAAAAAAAAAATAGAAGAAGAAAAAAAAGAAAGAAAAGAAAAAAAGAAAAACTGGTCTGATTTCCGTAAGATCAAGAAGGGTAAAAATATATAAACTTTAAAAATGCAATTATGTACAACAGACAAACCCATGGGAAACAACATCTCCATCTAGGTATAAATCTCCCTAGGAGCCCGGTTCGGTGGCTCAGCCTGTAATCCCAGCACTTTGGGAGGCTGAGGTGAGTGGATTGCCTGAGCCCACGAGTTCGAGACCCACCCAAGCAACTTGGTGAGACCTTGTCTCTACAATAAATCAAAAATTAGCCGGGTGTGGCTGCGCGCGCCTGTAGTTCTGGCTACTTGGAAGACTAAGGCGGAAGGATCGCTGGAGCCCAGCAGGTCGAGGCTGTGGTGAATGGGAGCGTGCCACAGCACTCCAGTTTGGGCAACAGAGTGAAACTCAAACTCAAAAAAAAAAAAAAAATCTCCCTAGGGATCATCAGTTTGTTCTTCATTATACACATACAGTCATATAATTTGAGTTTGAAATGCTCAAACACAACTCAGTGGCATAAGTCTAGTCTTGGCATATTTCATTCCATTTCATTGTGTGAGTCCAATTCTAGAAATAATCACCAGAGTGTTTTACTAGAACTTTTCTAGGAAATATATGAAAAAGAAGGGTGGGCGGGAGACCATAGCAAGGTGAAGTATCAGGGAAGGGGTGGGTCAGAAAGTACTCAGAGATACTACAGACCCCCAGATGATGTGGGATAGTTTTATCTAAAGCATGTGAAATTCGGAGTCAAAGCAGTATCCTTATTTCAATTCTCAGGAGGAAAAAATAAAGGGAAATCCAAACATAAACTACTAGGCATGTGCTCAGCTATTCAGTGGATGGTCTCCAATTACTTCACCATATGCCAAGAAAGACTCTGTAGACACCAAGCGGGTAGTTTGGGGGAAGAACACTGAATGACCCAGATTCCCTTTCAAAGAGAAGAAATCAGAGTAACAGGAAGATGACCTAGAGCTCCATGTATGAAATGTGGGGTGTGTATTCTAGTCTAAATTACAAAGGAGCATCTTGTCACTAGATCCAGCAGCATGTATAACTCATACAGTTAAGTTCCACTTAGTTATGGCAAACCAGTTTCCATCCTGCTGCCATTCTGATTTTCTCTGGTCCTTTTTGTAAAAAAAAATTAGGCGAATTGCTTTAAGAATAATCAAAGCAAAATGAAAACTGGGTGGTCATGAGACATTTAAACTCCTTGCTCCTAGTTCTCCACTGGTGTCTCTTTTGACAGCTTTCAAGGCTGCGCCCCAAATGCTGCATTTCATCAACATCACTCCTTCCAGACCCGAGCTCTGAATTTACACACCAGGCAGAAGTGTGTCTTTGCCTGGGGATTCTCAGGATGCCAGACTCAGCCAAATGGGAACAGCTTTCCTTCTAGACCACAGTCTTGTGGCCCACCTTGGAGACTGAAATAAAGCTACTGTACTCAGCCTCCCAACCTCACCCAATGCCCACTAATAACATCTGCTTTATAGCCGTCATTCCTGCAACCTGCTCTCCCCTTGGCCCTCTCGCCCTCTCGGAGAGGATGTGCTCTACTATGCGGCAGGTCTGGTGGAAAGTTGACAGTCTCCAAGCCAAGAGCAAAACCAGCCAGCACTGGATAAATGACTTGAAGTGCTTTCTCAAGGGACCCTTTCCAGGTACAGGAGCCCTTCTTAACCAGATTTGGCCTGTGCTGGCAGACAGCCTTGTTCAAGAGCACATTAAAAATCAAAATACAGACACCGTTTGGAAAGCATAGAAAGCTTGACTCTGACATCTTATGTATTAAAACATTGTTACATAAAAATGACCGCAAAGCTCCAAATTCATACTTTCCTACCTTGTGAGAGACCAGTTGCCACCAAGAATAAACCTGTGAAAGTGTGAGGCCGACTGTGGAGACTCAAGAGGCCTGAGGATAAGGCTGGAGCCACATTCCAAGCGCTGGGGGCAAGATCAATGCCCTGGCCCTTGAGAGCAGCCCAGTCTGAAGCGAAGTGGGTGAGCTGGTACTCTCATCTCACCACATGAGTCTGGGGGCAAACACCAGCCCGAGCCAGGGTGGAACCGATAGTCTCTTCCGAGGCCCCCTTTCATCTACCTCATAAAGCCCCAGACAAATTGGCACAGCTCACAGTTTTTAATGAAGCGTGGGCTCCAGGCTGGAGCCAAAGGGGCATTACAGACTCAAAATGAGGCTCTTTCATATCCTCTGAGATGGTGATATAGAAGGCCAAAATTTTGGAACAACTTTCTATTGAGGAACTCAATACTTGTCAGGTAACTCATTTCATTTTTTGCCATCAAATCTTAGTGACATTCAGGATGGATCTTTGTTTGAAAGCAGGCCTGAAGCAGGTCCTTGAATAAATCAGGTAACCAGAGAGGACTGGAGCTAGAATGCAAATCTCCTGAATACAACTACGTGAGGACATTTTGGGGAAGCTTATAACAGGCCAGGCACCGCTAAACTTACATGCATTGCTTCATTCAGTCATGACAATATCCCTGTGAGAAACCTACCTTTTCCCATTTTTACACATGAGGAACCCTGGGTGCAGAGAATTCAAGGTCAAATAGTGAGTCCCATTCTGTCCCTCCTCAGTAAACGCAATGCCTTTGTCACGTGCCCGGATGTCAGTGAATTAGATGTATTGTGCATATTTGAACACTTGGAAGATAAAGTATTTTGGAATCCATTGGACCTTGTTTAAATTCTGACTCTAACACTTCTCGGTTGTGATTCTGAGAAATCTGTTTCTTTATTTAAAAAATGGGGGCATCTAAAGACTTAGGACTTCTGCACTGGAAATACAAAACAGTAGAATACAACGGAAATGGTGCCAGCTACAATTGTGAGATTTAATGGTCCTGCCAAGACTTCAGCATTTCCAAATTATTAGTAAATTGTGTTTACCTTTTCTTCTCTAGAGACAGCATGATATCATGCAAAAAAACCACTTTAGAGTCAGGCATTCTTTGATTTGAGTCATGGTTCTTCTGCATGGCTATGTGACCTGAATCATCAGCCCTCTATGCCTCCATTTCCCAACCTGAAATTGGAAATGAATAAGAAATAAGCATGCTCATCTGGAAGAATTTTTGTTAAGATTTTGGTACTTATAAGTGGCGTACCATAACAACAACCTAAAATGTAGGAATGGCTTTAGAACAGAGCACAGGGTGGAAACTAGAAAAGTGTAAAGATTCTAAGAAGAATGTTAGTGAAATATTAAGGTACATTAACACACTTCTTATATAATTCTGGACTTTGGCTGTTGGTGAGGATTTAAAGGAAATTGAGAAAAATCTGATTGGAAACTGGAAGAAAGGAGATCCTGGTTATGTAGTGGAAGAAAGTTTAGCAACATTATCATCTGCAGTTAGGTGAAAAGCAAAAAAAAAAAAAAAAAAAGTATACCAAATGAACTGGGATATCTAGCTGAGGATATTTAAAGTGCCACCTGGCTTCTTCTTCCTGCTTAAAGGAAATGAGACTGTTAAGCCAAACAAACCAAAATACCATTCAAATCATTAATAACAATGGTTTTGAAAAATTTCTAAATGGATCAAAGACCCAAATGTAAAACCTCAAACTATAAGAATCTTAGAAAACACAGGAGACACCTTTACAGAAACCAGAGTAGGCAGCCAATTTCTGATGAAAACCCCAGATGTACATATCATAAGAGACAAGATAGACAAGTGGGATCTCATCAAACTGAAAAGCTTCTGCAAAGCAAAAGAAACCATCAAGAGAGCGGGGAGACAGCCCACAGAATGGGAAAAAATATTTGCCAACTGTATATCTGACAAAGGCCTAGCATCCAGAATCTACAAGGAACTTAAATATGCCAAAAGGAAAACAAACAAACAACAAAAAAACAGCCCCAATGAAAAGAGGGCAAAAGACAAAGATAGACATGTCTCAAAAGAAGACATACAGGCAGCCAGCAGACACATGAAAAAGTGCTCAGCCTCACTAATTATCAGAGAAATGCGAATCAAAACCACATTGAGATATCACCTAACCCCAATAAGAAAGGAATGTTTCGACACTGCTGGTGGGAATGCAAACTAGTTCAAACTTTATGGAACACAGTGTGGAGATTTCTAAAGGAACTAGAAATTGGCCTTCCATTTGACCCAGCCATCCCCCTACTAGGAATATACTGGGAGAAACTAAAATCATTCTACCAAAATGATATCTACACATGCATGTTTACTGCAGCATTATTCACAATAGCAAAAACATGGAATTAACCATGCTGCCCACCAAAACTGGACTGGGTTTTTAAAAATGTGGTACATCTACATGATTGGCTATTTTGCAGCCATATAGAAGGGCAAACATATGGACTTCTCAGCAAGTTGGATGGATTTAGAGTCTATAATACTCAGTGATCTATTACAGAAACAAAGAACTGAGTACCACATGTTCTCACCCATAGGCAGACTTTGAACATTTACCATAATACTATGAGAAAGGGATTGGCATTAGTGGGACACTGCCAGGGTAAGTTAGGGG
>CAUYQG010122530.1:0-39295 GCA_963574415.1 Tarsius wallacei | reverse complement strand
ACAGAGTGAGACCTTGTCTCAAAAAAAAAAAAAAAAAGAGTAGAATTTTGATAGGCCCAGGAAAAAAGGCAGGGCATTCTGGGCAAGTAGAGCTACTTTTTTTTTTAATTATAAAGATATGGGGTACAATTCAGAGTAGGGCTACTTTAATGAAGGTCCAGGGATAAAAATGAGCATGGTGTACTTGGGGAATCCAAGAAACTCAGCTGTAATGGAGCAATTCCAAAATAAGTAAGTTAAGAGTAACTAAATTATGTAGATTATTATATAAAGAGGCCAGTCTGGAAGTTTCTTCAAACTAGATAAAAGTTGAGTCTTGATTAGGAGGAAACACAGAGTTTCTAAAATTAAAATAAAGAAAAATTGCCTCTATTTAAAGGCAAAATTTTAAAAGTCTGTTGTATTAATCAGCTCAGGCTGTCATGGCAAAATCCCATAGACCGGGTGCCTTAAACAGGAGACATTTATTTTCTCACAGTTCTGGAGGCCAGAAGTCCAAGATCAAGTTTCTGGCAAAATCAGTTTCTGGTAAGGACTCCTTTCCTAGCTTGGAGAAGGCTGCCTTCTCACTGTGTACTCACATGGTCTTTCCTTTGTGCACTTGTGGGGTAGAAGAAAACCTGGTATCTCTCTCTCTCTCTGTCTCTGTTTGTCCGTCCATCTATCTGTCTGTCTCTCTCTCTCTGAGCCGGAGTCTCACTCTGTTGCCCAGGGTGGAGTGCAGTGGCACACTCATGGCTACCACAGTGTCGACCTCTTGGGCTCAGGCCATCCTTCCGCCTCAGCCTTCCAAGTAGCTGGAAACACAGGCACATATCATCACATCCGGGTAATTTTTAAATTTACTGTAGAGGCGAGGTCTTGCCAAGTTGCCCAGGTTGGTCTCAAACCCCTGGGCTCAGTCAGTTCTCTCTCCTTCACCTCCCAAAGTGTTGAAATTGCAGGCATGAGCCACCATGCCTGGCTTGATTACTTCTTGCGAGGAAGGAAAGGAATGTAATTCGGTGAGAGCTTCAATTGAATTTGAAACTCCCTTCCTTCCTTCCTTCCTTCCTTCCTTCCAAGTCAGAGTCTCACTCTGTTGCCCAGGCTGGAGTGCAGTGCCATGCTCATGGCCACCGCAGCCTCAACTTCATGGGCTCAGGTGATCCTTCCACCTCGGCCTTCCAAGTAGCTGGACCTACAGGGGCACACCACCACATTCAACTAATTTTTAAAAATTTATTGTAGAGACAAGGTCTCACCAAGTTGTCCAGGCTGCTCTCAAACCAGGGGACTCAGGCAATCCTCTCGCCTCTGCCTCACAAAGTGTTGGAATTACAGGTGTGAACCACTGCACCTGGCTGAAACGTTTTATTTATTTATTTATTTGTTTATTTTTTGAGTTGGAGTCTGACTCTGTTGCCCAGACTGGAGTGCAGTGGCACGCTCCCGACCACTGCAGCCTCGACCTGCTGGGCTCCGGCGATCCTTCCACCTCAGCCTTCCAAGTAGCTGGAACTACAGGCGCGCGCTACCACGCCCGGCTAATTTTTTTTCAAATGTATTTATTATAGAGATGAGGTCTCGCCAAGTTGCCCAGGCGGGTCTCGAACCCTCGGGCTCAGGCAATCCACTCACCTCAGCCTCCCAAAGGGCGGGATTACAGGCTGAGCCACCGAGCCCGGCTGAAACGTTTTATTTCTTAAGCTGAGGAGCAGGTATGTGAGGATTAGTTATTGCATACTCTGTACTTTTTGTTTTTCTAAAATACTTAGTAAGTCAATGAAACATGGAAGCCAGTCTTCCCATACAGTACAGAGTTACATGGGCTAGGCAGGGAGAAGCACTAGACTTAGTTTCTATCTTACAACATCCTGCTAGCTCTGACGTGAGAGAGTAGCTCTGTCGCTCCCAGATTTGGCCACTAGGGGGGTGGGGACCAGATGAATTTTCAGTATCTCTGGGGTTGCATGCAGGTGCCACATTTGGTTCTGAGGTTCCTCCCAAAAAGAAGGATTAAATATCAACACAATGGAGAGGCGAGAGAATCTGAGGGGAATCTTCCAGGTGATTAACATGATTTCAGGGTGATCCTCCAGCTAACAGACCGCTGCAGGCTGCCCAGCATGCAGGGGGTATATTTGGCTACAAGCAGCAGAGCACATTGTACAGGTGCCTATTTCTAGTCAACTTGGGTCATAATAGAACTCGGGTTTCCCTAGAAAGGGGCACAAGTGAAACATGTTAAGGGTGGATCCATAGCTAGCATGGGTCAGGAAACACTAGGAGGGGATAACTCAGCTCCTCGGGCAAATATTTTTTTTAGCCTTCTAATGGGGTTTCTGCCAAAATCCTAGGTAAGGTCTAAAGTACCCTATTTTAGTTACATTCCCCCTGGCTCTTGAAAGCAAGTAAATAAGACATTTATAGGCTGATCTGGGTTTTGTACCTCTCCCTGACCTCCCCCCTCCCCTTCACATTTAGTGATACTTAACAGTATGCTAAACACATCATGCTGTTTCGGCACATGCTGTTCTCTCTGCCTGGAATACACTACCCCACCACAGTCCTTCTCTTTCTTTAAGTTCTTTTTCTTCCTGTGTGAAATCTCTTCTCCCACCCCTCCTCACGAGTAGAGTGTATCTCCATTTTCTCTGGGCACCTTCTTCCCCGGGACACGTCTTCATCCTTTCTTTTTACACACAGCATGGGAATTACTGCTCATGTGTCCATCTTTCCTGCTTTCAGACCAGACGCCTGTGTTATTTAACTTTGCATCCCCAGGGCCTAGCACAGACCTGGCACAGATGTTGAGGAGGTGTTCAGTAGAGAGAGGAAAGGGAGGACAGAAAAAAGGACCTGACTCTTCGCTTTTCTTCTTTAGACATCCTCTCCTTTGCTCTATCTTTCCTCTTTAAACTATATGCTAACACTCATGCAGAATTCAGTTGTAGGCAAAGAAGCAAGGCAGGAAGTGGGGGGCGTGCCAAAGATAAGGAAACAGACACTAGTGGGCACAAAAAGCTTAATTCCATACTTCACTTTGGTGAAACTTCATTTTGCCTAGCGCAGTTTGTGGGAAATAAACCACCCATTATACAAAGACTTGAGGTGCACAGAAGGCATGGGTCAGTGACGATAACAGCTCCTGGTGCCTCTCCTCCCCCTTTAACTGTTGACCTCTTTTGCCCCTTTTTGTGTATCTCCTGACCTGGTCTGGAATCTCCCAAATTGTTGTCAACTGCTAGCTATTTCATGTGTGTTATGCCCTGAATTCTGTTCTGAATACAACTATAGTAGGTTCCACTAATTAATTAAATTGTACTTCATAGACTTGGAGTCAGGTCTCTTGAATACAAGATGCAAATTTATGCAACATATGCAAATCACTCATGTTCTCAAATTCCATGAACAAAATCTGGTAGCCTTGAGATAAAAAAGCCCCTGCCAAGCATCATCTCTCCTAATTATTGCTTAATTCCTCCACTCCCCCCCCCCCCTTAACATTGAACTAACACTTTCAGGCTTGGCAGAAACTGGAAAGAAGCACAATGAGAGCTGGTTAATAAACAGGAAGTTCCTCAGGGGCAAAGACCCTGTAATCTACTTATTTTGAGTTCTCCAGTGGCTCCTAATATACTACTGAGCACACAAAGTCTCACATTGGGTACACCACCAGTCCTGACTACTAAATTATAGATATTTCAGATGAGCAAAAGTTGAGAGCCCTGAAAGCTTCACAAAAACATGACATTTAAGACTAGAAATAGGAAAATGACAACCATAAGCCATAATACATGTGGCTATTTATGTATTAATTTAAATTAAATTAAATTTTAAAATTCAGTTCTTGGGAGGATTGTTTGAGCCCAAGAGTTCGTGGCCAACCTAGGCAAAATAGCAAGACCTCGTCTCTACAAAAAAATTTTTAAAAGTTATCTGGGTGCGATGGTGCATGCCTGTAGTCCCAGCTACTCAGGAGACGAAGGCAGGAGGATCACTTTTAGCCCAGGATGTCAAGGCTGCAGTGAGCTGTGGTTGTGCCACTGCGCTCCAGCCTAGGTGACATGGTGAGACTCTGACCCCCTCAAAAAAAGTAAAAATTCAGTTCGTCAGCCGGGCCTGGCGGCTCAAGCCTGTAATACCAGCACTTTGGGAGGCTGAGGCAAGAGGATTGTCTAAGATCAGGGGTTCGAGACTAGCCTGGGCAACTTGGTGATATATCATTTCACAATAAATAAAAAAAATTAGCCGGCATAGTGGCACATGCCTGTGGTTTCAGCTTCTTGGAAGGCTGAGGTGGAAGGATTGCCTGAGCCCAGCAGGTTGAGGCTGCAGTGGTCATGAGTGTGCCACTGCACTCCAGCCTGGGTAACAGAGTGAGACTCCAATTCAAACAAAACAAAAGAAAACAAAACAAAATAAAAATTCAGTTCTTCATCAGACTAGCCACATCTCAAATGTCTAAAAGCTAAATGTGGCTAGTGAGCAGCACAAATATAGAATATTTCTATTATCATGGAAAGTTCTAGCAGATAGCACTGATTTAGATGCTTGCTACTCAAAGTCTTGTCCTTGGACTGGCAGTATAGCATCACATGAACGCTTGTTGGAAATGCAGAATCTCAGGCTCAACCAGATTCACTGAATCAGAGTCTGCATTTTAACAAAATCCCCAATTCATTCACAAGCATATAAATGTGAGAGACACATTGGTCTAGAGCTGGAATAGAAATCACTGGTTCTCAAATTTTAGCATGCATCAGAATCATCTGGAGTACTTATTAAACTCAGGTTGCTGAGACTCAGTATGTAAGTTTCTGATTCAGTAAGTGTATTAGTTTCCTAAGGCTGCCATAACAAATTACCACAAGGTAGGTGGATTAAAACAAGAGAAATGTATTCTCTGTCACTTCTAGGGGCTAAAAGTCTGAAACCAAAATGTTAGCAGGGCCCTGCTCCCTCTGAAACTTGTAGGTGTCTAATTCTTCCTTGCCTCTTAAGCTTCTGGTAATTTGCTGGCAATCTTTGGCATTCCTTGTTTACAGATGTATAGCTTCAATCTCTGCCTCCCTCATCTCGAAGATCTGTGTCTCTTCTCTTCTTATAAGGACATCAGTCATATTGAATTAAGGGCCCACGCCTCCCCAGTATGATCTCATCTTAGCTTAACTAATTACATTTGCAATGCCCCTCTTTCCAAATAAGGTTACATACTGAGTACTGGGTGTTAGGACTTCAACATATTTTTGCAAGGGACACAATTCAACTTGTAACAGGAGGGCTAGGGTGGAACCTGGTCATCTGCATTTTAGACAAGTTCCCAGGTTGGTGCTGCTGCTGCTCCAGGAACCACACTTTTAAAAAAAAATCACAGGTCAATCAACAAAATAGGATTGCATACATCTAAAAGTTGAATTATATCATTGAAATAACAGCAGAATTCTCAACTTCCCAAATGTGCAGAATTCCATTTTAAAGCATACTTGGGAGATGGTCACCCAGTTTTTGTGTGAATCCTTCCAAAGACCTTGTGCAAGGTTTTGAGGATATGAGTTACAGTTTTTACCACATAAAGAAAAGCAACAGAACTAGGAGGGGTCAGGTGTTCCTGGAAGAGAGAACCATGCCTAGCTTTTTTTCCTACTCATCTGAGGAGACCTTTCTTCTCCAGGGTTGCCTATTTAGCGTCCATCCCCACTATTTTCCTGCTGTCTTTCAGAATCCCTGTGTTATTTACAAAATCCCTTCCTCTTTCATGCTGCCCAAATGTCTCAGGAAGTTGACCCTATTCTCTACTCAAGCCAATCCTGTTAATTTTAATCCTTTTGCAAATGATTGGTTCCCAAATTTAGACTTCAGCCAGTCAGTGCCTGACATAACTCTAGAGACTGCTGTTTGACCAGAGGTGGGCACATGATACAAACTATCCTAACCAGACTGAAGGCAAGAGCTTTTGTTCAAAGTTTGGAGGAACATTTTTCTAATGAGGAAGGGTGTTTTTCCAGGAGCTGATGGCTGTCACCAAGAAGACCCAGTTTCAAGAAAAAGTCTCTGTCTGGAGGATAGAAGAGCTCAAACAAGAGCAAAGAAACACATCCCTGGCCCCAATTAGAACATGTTTGCTTTACCTTCGGATTTATTGGATTTATATTCTAAAATATACTAACTTTCATATTGTTTAAACTAGTTATGTCAATGCCTGTCATTTCCAGCTAAAATAATTCTTACCAATAAAATATTCAAATGTTGTTCCTACAGGTTAGTAGAAGTTGCCTTATGAACACCTGAAGAAATAGGGCTAAGTCTCCACCCAGCCAATACTCTGATTTAATTTATTGATACTGCTCTTAAAGTATGTGCCCTTAACTGGGATTACTTCAGATATTGTGGTAGTTATTTCTCAGGACCCAACACATTATTTGCCATGGAATATAAACTAAATAATTATTTGTTGAACAATTGCAGCTGGAGACTGCACTAACATTTTTAGCAGATGCACAATAACTGTCTTATATTCAGTTCAGGTGATCTAAAACCCTTAAAGCATTTTTACATAAATTGAGGCCAAAGCTGTTACGCTTCACCTTGTATCTGAGCAATTGCATGGTGTATGTGTTTCTTACTATTTTTTTAAAACCTAAATAAAGGCCCGATACTTATTGCTATTCGGTTGCATCTAGGAGATTCAAGTCTGGGTTGCACTTAGTTAAGACAATTTTTAATTGTGGTCCCATCATTTGTCATGTCAGTTATTCTTCCTATTTTGGTATCAACTTCAAAAAAGATATACATTCCTTCTATATCTTTATATGCATCAGATAGCAAAATACTAACTGTAATAGCAGTCAAGAGGAGACAAGAGGAACCTAGATACCCCATTATTTGCTAGAAAGAATCACTCTATTTCTGTCTGTGCAATCCTAACTTGACCTGCAAAATATGAATGTCTACTTTTCTGTAAATATCAAGATTATAATTTCTACCACTTCTAGTTCTTCACCTTCAAGCCATGTTGGTGGTTGGCAAATTTTGGAGAATGAACTGAAAATGCCTAAACAAGCCCTCTCTGAGTTCCTCTTTAGCTGTCTTCGTGAAGAACACACACATTTCTTCTTCCACCAATCACCTAGCTGACCCTGATGGCGGAAGCCGGAGGTGGTCCAGCTGTGGCTGGTTACAACTGGAGGGAAAGCTCAACTATGTGAAGGCTGGAATGTTAGCCAGGATTAGGACCCTGATTGTGGACACATAACAAGCCATATTCTTCTCTCAGTTTTACCAGAAACAAAGGTGAGGTTTTTTTCCCTCCATCGGTTGACACCTGTGTTTATTTATCTATCACTTCAGAATTTAGACAGGTAAGACCAATTTGTTATTAAATGACTATTCCCAAAGCTCAACCTTAATCAACACTCTA
This sequence comes from Tarsius wallacei, assembly GCA_963574415.1. NCBI lineage: Eukaryota > Metazoa > Chordata > Mammalia > Primates > Tarsiidae > Tarsius > Tarsius wallacei. The sequence goes on along the minus strand of CAUYQG010122530.1, from coordinate 31,893 downwards.
AATTTGATTGTTCAACAGCTTCAAACCCATCAAGCATATTCCTATCGAGGCTTTCAACATACTCTAGATAAACAGGTCTATCATATTCTCCTAACTTAACAGTCCAACTAAAAAAGGAAAAGGAAATGAGTTTGACTTATTTTGGCTCAAAAGTATGACTTATTTTAAGCAAACTCATCATAATGTGAAGTAATTATTATGTTCCTTTTAAAAAGCTATGAATTATCTGTTGATTAGTAAAATCTAGACATGTATTAAAAAGAATGGGCCTCAAACATACACATCTGTTGTTTCTGTGATATCTACTTCTCCTTTCTGAAAAACCAGACTACTTCCCCATTTCTTTTGTTTTGAAACCACTCTTATGAGCCACAATTCCTTTAAAATTGCCCACTTTGGTGGTTGAATGGAAGTTCAATCAATAGATTGAACTTGAATTTTCTTCAGCTCTGTGGAGGGCGATTCTCAAGGACTAGAGACTTGAACTCATAAAAAACACCAGGTGAACTCTTACCAAATGTTGTCTTTTTTGGGAAAATTAAAATAAACTATGGCAACTATCACTGAAAGTTTTGAACTATTTACAAGACATTCAGAGATACACGGTGGGTAATACTTTGTTATTTTGCTAAGGCAGTTGACTCTGACCCACTGTCATAATTGCAAGTAGCATCAAACTGCCTAGCTAGTGACTGTGTCTACCCAACTGCCTAACATGCCAATCTCAGCTGTGTGCTTTGTGTTCTTACTCTTTATCTCATCATGGTGATAACTTTTTTGTCGTTATGAAAATAATGCTGGCTGGGCACAGTGGCTCATGCCTATAATCCCAGCACTTTGAAAGGCCAAGGTGAGAGGATTGCCTGAGCCCCCGGGTTCAAGAACAGCCTACAAAATTTGACAAGACCTCATCTCTACAATACATCAAAAAATTAGCTGGGCATGGTAGCGCGTGCCTGTAGTTTCAGCTACTTGGAAGGCTGAGGTGGCAGGATTGCTGGAGCCCAGCAGGTTGACACTGGGGTGGCTGTGCGTGTGCTACTGCCCTCTAGCCTGGGTGGTGGAGTGAGACTCCAACTCAAAAAAAAAAAAAAAAAAAAGGAAAGAAAAGAAAAGAAAATGATGCTGAAAAGAAAGTTATCTTCTATTGTGATAGAAGTAAAAAGGTCTAAAAAAAAGATGACATTTGGAAGTTTGTGGTAGTCTTGAGTCAAATGTCTCATGAATGTTGGGGATTCATGGATTTTGGTAGCATGATGAGTTATTGAAATAATGATTTATGTTGTGTTCTCTGTATTTTTCTCCTCCCTTTATTCCAAGAAGGTGATTGAGCCATTGCTTGATCAAAAATGAAGCAGATTGAGGGTAACCTTGATTGTCATTTTCTATAAAAGGCTGAGCTTGAAAAAAAAATGTTATACTAGGAGTCTCAGGGGAAGAGAAAGGGGGGTTTTAGAGGAAAGAGAAAAAGAAAGGTTAGAGTTTGATGGGTCTGTGATGCTCCCCTCCAGAAGAAGCAGCAAGACTGCAGTGGGTGTAGTTTCCAGCCTCATTGAATCCTACTGAGAGAGAGCTTCTATGACTTCTAATAGACCACGTGGGTTGAGCAGGAAGAATAAGAAAAAGTCATGTGGCCTGAAGATTAGGTACTTTGCTAGAAACTTACATTTCATCAATAGATATTTTTCTTTACTAGGCACACAGTTAAATTCTATTTTTCTGCCAGCCTCCTTATATCTACATGGAGCTAAAAGACTGAGTCTGACTGATTGAATGTGGGCTAAAGTAATGTATACCACCTTTGGGCCTGACCCTTAAAGATGTCCTCATGATCTCTCTATATCTACTCCAATTCTGAGTGGCAGGAAGCAAAGGATCTCAAAGCCCAGATGACAACCGAGCCCCATGATGGAATGGGCTTGGATCTCTGAGTTACTGTTTGGAGAAGAGCTGCCTGCATTGGCTTTCTGATCATGAACTTTCCATGAGCAAGGAATAAACTTCCTGCCTTGAAACAATGTGATTTGGAACTTTTGGCATATAACCAAACTTCAATTATCTTGCATAATTTAGATGTCTTACCTCTTTTTCCCATGCAACACATATGCCTCCCAGATGCTTATATTTAAAAGGAGGAAAGGAGACCCAAATAATAGCTGAAACTGAATTTCTCACTAGCTCAATGGGACTCTGAGAGATGCATTTCATTCGAATTAAAGAAAATAAATTACTTTGAAACAAGATTTGGCATTATAGATGAAGATTTTGACCTTATTTCTCCTTCTGAATTTTTTTTTTCCTTTATGGAAAAGTCAAATTGAGAAATTCTGGCCTCTCTGACAGATAAGTTTCTCTAACATATACCTAATGGTAGTTCTTCGCACCAAGGTCAGTATTGGCTTCCTGAACTCTTCACCCCCATTCTTTTACCCTCAGGCTTGCTTAGTCCTTTCTCAATGTGGCCATGAGTCTTAGAGGTCTGGACAGCCAAGAGTTGAGCCTTTCTTTCAGGTCTTTTCTCCTTCAGTCAATTAATTAGATTGAAATTTCAACTTCAAGCTGCTCTGCTGGTCTCTAGCTAATGCTGTCACCTGAAATACTGCCCACCACACATGAGCTTTTGACAGCAAGAGCTGCTCAAAAGCCTCTCCATGCCTCTATTCCAGGAATAACCCAAGGAAAGGGTTGGTATCTGTGAAAGCTGAGTGCTGAAGCCCTCTCCGTCCACCGCTTCAAAAAGAATAACTACCATCGGTCTGCCTTTATTTTGTATTATAGCTCTTCTTTGTCAATGAAAAGTCCCTGCTCTCTATTCATTATAAAGAATAAAGAGCTTTTCAAGTGTGAGTTGCTAAACCCAGAAGGGAACAGAGCTATTTTTAAGAGGGTTTCAACTCTGAGCTGTTACATCGGCCAGCCTGCTAGCAGCGGAGGTCTTCCAGGGAGGCCGAAGGCAGGCGCAGCTTCTCTTCAGGAGGGGATCTCAGGAAGGAAGCTCCTGGGGCTGAAATGCTCTAGCTCTTTGGCCCACAGACAGCACTGGTGCCTTCATACCTGGCTCCTCTAGACAGAGCTTGCAAGGGGGTCGGGGGAGTTGCTTTTATTCTCACTTATTCAAGGTTTGCCTGCTGCCTTAGGTTTCTCACATTCACTTCCTCCACATAGGAAACAGTCTGCTTGATTCCCATTGGGGGCACAGGGGGGAGGGGGGTGTCTTTATGTCCTCTCCTATCTTCGTCAAGCCATATGCAACTGGCAGCCGCCACGCTTCTCTCTGTGGGAAGAGGATAATCAGAGCTGGATTCCCGAATGAAAGGAGGAACATGCAGAGTTTCCTGCCTCCCGTCCAACATAGTGAAATCCTCTCGGCCTGGGTTGGTCCAGAGCTCTTCTGAGTTCATACGCTGTCAGAGCTGGGATAGGCTCTCAGATTAAGAGTTGGAGGACCTGGGTTCAAGTCTCACCTCTCTGGTCTCCGCTCCCTCTGGATAATATACTTTCCCCTCAGAGGTGCTGTGGAGGTGGGAGGGGTCACCCAACCTCACATGGGTATGGAAAGGCTGTCTACCCTACAGAGTCATGCATGGTGATCATTATTCTGAAGGTTGGCAAGACATGGGCCCTAATGTCCTTTAAAAACAGAAAATGGTGCCCTTGGATGACAGAGGAGATATTGAAAATTTGATAGAAACTGCTAATGATTCGGGAGGACTGAGATTATGTTTTCTACCCTCCCATTCCATTCAGCTTCTCCACCAGAGGCAAAAGGCAGGGAAATTAAAACTATTTGATTGTTCTGTTTTGGAAGTAAAAGACATGCATGTATGCTAAAATAGTGAGAGGGAACCCAAAAGAGGAACTAATTTCATGCAGAGAGTGGCCAAAGAAACTTATTTGATTATAATATGTTTTGTACTGCGAAGGATTTAAGAGAGCTTACAGAGATCCAATTCGGTAAGTTTTAAAACTTTTATTTATTTATATTTTTATTGCTACATAATAGATATACTTATCTAGGGGTACTCATGATAATTTGATACATTCCTATAATCAGATCAGGGTAATTGGAATATTCACCACCTTAACTATTTGTCTTGTCTTTACTTTCGGAGCATTCAAATATTTCTAGCTATTTTGAAATGTACAAGAGATTAATGTTAACTATTGTCACACTACCAAGCTATCCAAGACCAGGTCTTATTTCTTCTGTCTGTGTATTTGTGCTCATTAACCAGTCGCTTTTTTATCCCTTCAACCTCCATCCTGCCTGACCTCTATAACCACTAATCTATTTTCTATCCTTATGAGATCCACCAGCAAGTTTTTTTGTTTTTTTTTTTAAAGGAAAATTTACAGCCAGGGACAATATAAGTAAAATAGTAGTATTAGATCTGAGGGAAAAAGAATGCACATATAAGTAGACGACAAGGTAAGTATCTACTGTTATAAAAACAGGACTGCTAATTAGACTCTGAGCTTCCAGGAGGCCAAAGCAAAAAGGGAAATATGATCTGGCACGAATTTACATCTTTCTTGAGGAACCCCCCACCACTACCAATTTCTTATCCTTTTTTATCATAAGACTCATAAACATGGATATTTATCTTCAGGAAGAGAATACTTAGGGAGTTTCATTATGGCCTTCTTCAAGTATTTGATGGGCTTCCAAGTACAAAAAAGAAAGATTGCTTTGGGTAATTCCAGACCACAAAACTAGAATCAATGAGTGTAAGTTAAGGGGAACAGATTTGGGTTAAAAATAAAGAACTTTCTAACAATTAGAGTTGTCCATAAATGGAATGAGCTGTCTGGCAAAGAAGTGAGCTCCCTGTTACTGGAAGTGATCAAACAGAGGCTGGCTAACCATCTGTTAAGGATAAGAAGGATTTGTGCATAATGAGAGAATTATGCAACAACATAATACAAGGCTCTTCATGACAGTTTTATTTATAATAGTAAGGGAAAAAATAGAATCAACCTAAATGTCCAACAAAGGGGGATTAGTTTGGTTATTTATGGTACTTGCATATGATTTTTAAAAATAGATTTTACAAATATTGAAAATTAATAAAACAATAACATGGGGAAAAGCTGATGATCTATTACTAAGTGAAAAAGCAGGCTCCTAAAATAGCACGTATATATATATATTGTGATACCACTCTGTAAAGAACATTTTTGCAAAAAAAAGATAATTTTTTTCAGTTTTTTTTCTTGTTTTGAAAGCGAAGTAATATTGAAGAGGGCACACATGAAAAAATTAATACGTAATTATCACTAATGTTTGAATTATGGGTGATTTTTTTCCTCTGGGATTCTCAGGGTTTTCTACTTTGAGCACTTGCCACTTATATAATTAGCAAAAAAAGTAAAAAGAAAAAAGCCCCAAAAGAGCACTTCATTAGTCTGTGGTTTTAACTAGATAATCCTTGAAGCTTTTCAAACCTACTCTATTCTGTGATTTTTTTTTTATACTTAGGTTTTTTTCTCTTGTAAAATAACTTGTTTTTCAGAAAGACTTTAACCAAATATAAATGCCTCCCCAACATAGAAATAGTGGCTTAAATTATGAGGTTTATGTATAATCTAATGCATTTCTGATTGCTAGAGGCATTTTCAGAAGTTTCTTTTGGAAATATGTGGAATATAAATTTAAAAGTCTGTACAATAGAGTAGAAAAGGCTTGAGAAGTGGAATCAGACACCATTGGGTCTCAAATTTTGACTTCACTGCATATTAATCTTAATTTCCTCAACTTTAATATGGGATAATAATAATAGTTAAGATTTGTAAAAGATTTTGTAAAGGCCAAGCACTGTGTAAGTGCTTTACATGTAGTGGAATGCTCAAAACAGTCCTCTAAGATGAATTCTGTTATTTTTATTTTTCAGATGATAAAATTAAGCACAGAGAATTTCAATATATTGCCAAATTCACACAGCTAGAAAACGATGGAGTAAAATTTCAATCTCAGACAGTTTAACCTTAGGATTTATGGTGTTAACCACTATACTACATTGCCTTAGAGAGTTGTGGAAGGATTTGCTAAATCAGCATACATAAAATGCCTCACAGAAATGTGGACAGTCAGTATGTTAGTCTTCTCCTAAACTTTTCTATAGCTATTTGGCCCCAGAAAGACTTTTGATTACCTTATCCATGACTACATTCAATCAACACACTGGGGAAACTATGGCTCTGTGGTAGGTAGTTTTACAACAAAGGTCTTATCAATGGTACGCATGTCAAACTCAGGGGTATTAGAAATCATGTCCCACAGGACTCTATTCTGAACTGATTCTTTAATATTTCATCAATGATTTACATGGAGAGAACAGAAAATAAGCTCCTAGAGCTGACAGATGATAGCATGCTGTTAGCAGATGACACCCATCGTCAGTTAGGAAGGCGAGCATCCAGGACAGGATTAGAATTCCAAATGGTCTGGCAAGATGGGGAAGAGGTGGAGGCAAAAAGAATGAACTTCATTAGCAACTACCACGGAGTAAGATGTTTATTAAGAGGAAAAACAGATTATAACAACATAGCAAAGGCAGTGACTAACAGTGAATGATTGTTGCTTGAAAGAGTTAATGGGGAAGTTACTCATAACTGAAAATGAAACAGAAAGTCAAGTGTGATTCTGGAAATGTACTAAAAAATAAAAGTATGTTGGAGTAAATCAATTTTTCCATTATATGCTATAATTTTTAAATCCTTTTCTGAGTGCTTTTTTTTCTCCCCTTCAATGTTGTTCTGGACATCTTGGAAAAAGCACACAGAAAGCAAAAGAAATCTTTACAATGGCAAAATGTAACTTGAGAGAGAGGATGATGACATCCTTTAATTGAAGATGAGTCAATTGCTGGTGATTCATTTAAGAGTAATTTACTGAGCACCATCTATGTGCCAGTCTTTGTACTGGGTGCTGGGGACACGAAGAACCAAGACCTGGTTTCTGCCTTTGAGGAGCTAAGAGATTAGAGGATAATCACTTTTACGTTTATAAATACTGGTTTTTTGGAACAGGACTGAAAATCCTGGTATTTGTGTCAGTTATGGCCAACTCCTATTTATCGCTTTTATCTCCTCTTTATTCCTTTTGTCCCGATTTCCTTTTCTTTTTCCCTTTCCTTAAGTAGTTTTTAGATCTGTGATGGGAGCCCCCTAGCATGGCAAGTTAGCCAGATGTGTTCACTGGAGTCCCATCTGAGACTCCTCCTGGATATCAAGCACCTCTCTTCTTGCATTTCAAAGTATTTCAATAAAATTATCTTTCACCCTCCATATACTGCGATAAAATTGCAGGCTAATGAAGCAAGGCCTGAAGAGAAAAGAATGGGTTCTCAGGCTGTTCAGTAGATCAGTTTAGCTGGAGAAAATAGTAGAGTATATATATTGTGAATTAAATAATATTAAGGAATTTGAACTTCGTCTTGTTGATGACAGAAAGTCAATAAAGGTTTGTGAAAAAGGAAGTGACAAGATCAGCTCAGGGTGTAGGAAAAGTAACCTTATTACAGTAGACAGAATGTGTTGTTAGGGGACAGACTGGAGACAAGGGTCCTATTAGGAGGTAATTACTAAGTTATTTTTCTAAAAAGGGAGGTCAGAATGAGGCAGTAGCAGTCAGAAGAGGCAGAAGACTTGTGAATGTGAGAGGCACTGTAAAGGAAAAGTTGATAAGATTCAATGCTTAAGTGAAGATGAGCATTAAAGGAGAGAAAGGAATTGCAACAAACCCATAGATTAGCAAAGAGTTTGGAAAATAAAAATATCATTGGCCAAAATGGAGCAGTGGGAAGGTAAAGGTGGTTTGTGACAAAGGAACCATGATAGGTTCAGGGATAGAGAGGCTGTCTTTGTGTTGATAGGATATATAAATAAGAGCTGTATATCCAACAGGGAGCTAGGAATAGATTTCCTAGGAGATCATCCTCACAGAGGTAATAGTGTGTTTTGGACCTCTCCACCTGTATATCCCACTGACACATCACAGTCTACATGTCTGAGACTGAAGTTGACTGTCATTCAGAAATACAAAGCTCAATTTGCATTTCTCTTCAAGGTTAATCATGCTTTTAAGCACCTAGGCTACCAAACCCAGAGTTATCTCTGGACTCTTCATTTTCCACCCACCCACTTCTCACAAGCAGCTAGCACTAAAACAATGAATTCTAAGAACCAAATATGTTGTGTATCAATTCCTGTTGTCATAATTAATTCTTCCGTGATTTGTTTCCTTAGCTATCACAAGTTTTATGACAGATTTTCTTGCCACATAAGTGTATTTTCCACTGCTTAGAGAATGGAATTCAAAGTCTTCCTGGAATGAACATACCTGTCCAACCTAATCCCTGAGAATCTTTATACATACCCAATACGAAAGCCCCACCAGCTCCTTGCTTTTCTTTCATGATGCCAGGCATATCTGTGCCTGGGGTGCCTCTATTGATGCTGTTCTATTATTTTGTAATACCTTTTTCCACTTAAGGAGAATATCTTTCAAGTTCTGGGTCACATGTTAGACCCATTGTGAGTGCTTCTCAGACCTCCTATTGCTTGTTTCTCTTCACTTGTGTTGCTTTTGTTGAAAGCAAGAGCCTGAGCCAGGGAGGTGGGAGTAGACATGGGAAGAAGCAAAGGATGTAATAAAAATCTAAGCAAAGAGTTGTGGGGCACAAAGAAGGAAGAAATTACAGAAAAAAATGACTAGCTGACTTTGGTTGACTGAGAAGAATTATGGAGCACCTCCTGCCCCCCACCAAAAGATTAATTTGGCTTTGAGCATGTTTGGGTTGAGATACCAGCAATGAACATAAATTGGGCTAACTGATAACTTAAAAGTTTTACAAAAATGAAAAGGATATTTAAGGCCAGAGAAAAATATTTGGAAATTATATGCAGAGAGGTGATACCAGATGATATGGGGGGGAGAGGCTGGAGGAATAGATATCTCCAAGGAGGAGCTTGTTAGAGAAAAGACTAGGTCTGAGGACAGAATTTTAAACAGCTTATCATCTCAAAGGTGATAGGAGGAAGTCCTACCAGCAAAAGAGCTCATCGAACACCGGCCACCAAGGTGAAATTACAAGTGTTTTCGTTTTCTTAAAAGGTATTTTTTTGTTTGTTTTTAATCTTTCAAGAAGTACTTCCTTTTTCTGAGATGTTGTAGTTCTTCTGATTTGAGAAAACTGCTATTCTCTGCTCAAATTGGGTTCCTTGTGATTATATATCTTAATAATCAGTGGTGTGGAAATGAGTTGTTTTACTTTCAAAAGAGGTATTCCCTTCTTATATGAGGATATCTAACTAAAGTTTTGTAAGGAAAAAAAATAATCAAAAATCAACAATCACCAAAAATTAGGCCACAGAATTTTTTTTTTTTTTTTTTTTTTGAGTTGGAGTCTCATTCTGTCACCCAGACTGGAGTGCAGTGACCGCTCCCAGCCACTGCAGCCTCGACCTGCTGGGCTCTGGCGATCCTTCCGCCTCAGCCTTCCAAGTAGCTGGAACCTCAGGCTTGTGCTACCATGCCTGGCTAATTTTTGATTTACTGCAGAGATGAGGTCTCGCCAAGTTGCCCAGGCGAGTCTCGAACCCACAGGCTCAGACAATCCACTTACCTTGGCCTCCCAAAGCGCTGGGATTACAGGCTGAGCCACCGAGCCCAGCCAGGCCACAGAATTTAAAAGGAGTTAGTAGAGGCTGTTTTTTCACATGACCTGATAAAATATTGGGAATGGGATGGGGTGGGGGCTGGAATAAGATGTGTTAAAAATGGATTCAATTGGATCAAACCACAGCTTTTGAAAGAACCTCTTTTTAGGACAGGGGCTCATTGTTTTTATATAAATTTATGGAGATAAAAATATTATTTAAAAACATTTGAGCCGGGCTGGGTGGCTCAGCCTGTAATCCCGAGCTTTGGGAGGCTGAGGTGAGTGGATTGCCTGAGCCCGAGGGTTCGAGACCCGCCTGGGCAACTTGGCGAGACCTCATCTCTACAATAAATCAAAAATTAGCTGGGCGTGGTAGCGCATACCTGTAGTTCCAGCTACTTGGAAGGCTGAGCGGAAGGATCGCTGGAGCCCAGCAGGTCAAGGCTGCAGTGGCCAGGAGCAGCCACTGCACTCCAGTCTGGGCGACAGAGTGAGACTCCAACTCAAAAAAAAACAAAAACAAAAAACATTTGTTGTAAAAATAATCTAAAAAATTCACAAACATAGAAGTAAATATGAAAGCCCTATTATCATATACAATTTGGAATATACTTTTTAGACTTTTTAAATACATAATCATGTATGCATATATCTTTTCTGTAAGTGACTTGCCCAACTTCCACCATCCTATTTCCTATTTCCCCTAAAAATAACAAGCAATAACAGTTAAAAATTACATTGATAAAGATTATATTTGTACAGTACATCCACACACATTTCACATGCATTGCAGGTTGAGTATCCCTTATCTAAAGTATATGGGACCAGAAGTGTCTCAGATTTCAGATTTTGGAATATTTTTGTATATATAATGAGATATCTTGGGAATGGAACCTAAGTCTAAACAAGAAATTGATCTATGCTTTATATACACCTTATACATGTACTCCTGAAGGGAATTTTATACAATTTTTTTTTTTTGAGTTGGAGTCTCATTCTGTCATCCGGGCTGAAATGCAGTGTAATGCTCACGGCCACCCCAGCCTTGGCCTGCTGGGCTCTGGCGATCCATCTGCTTCATCCTTCCAGGTAGCTGGAACTACAGGCACACGCTACCATGTCCAGGTAATTTTTTTGATTTATTGTAGAGATGAGGTCTTGCCAAGTTGCCTGGGCTGGTCTTGAACCCGCAGGCTCAGGCAATCCACTCACCTTGGCATCCCAAAGTGCTGGGATTACAGGCTGAGCCACCGAGCCCGACCTATACAAATATGTTTAACAACTTTGTACACGAAGCAAAGTTTGTGCACTTTGAACCATCAGAAAGCAAAGGTGTCGTTATCTGAGTCACCCATATGGAAAATCTGTGGTTGTTTGGCATCACCATCATTCCTGACTCTGAGTTTCTATGCTCCCAGCAAGAATCATTTTCTTACATTTATTCATACATTAGTACTTAACAATAAATAATATGACATAGTATTAATACAGTGAAAAAAATACTGTGTTCAGGGTAAGTAGCAACACCAATACCTGCATCAGTTGTTAGACTGTAATAGTATCAAACAATGGTGGGCTTTCAGTCTCCACCTATGATGCTGTGTTTTGATTAAAACGTTACTGCGTACTGTATTTTTCTTTCCAGGTAAGAAGAAACACCTGAAGCAGTTGAGGGTCCAGGAAATGATTCCTCTAGGTATGAGGAGACATTCAGCTAAATGACTTTTAAAAAATATTTTCTCCAGAATCATCTGCCTCATTAGCAATAATTTTTGTCTTAGAATTATCTCTTTGATTTTATAAGCTGACATGCTTTCTTATTCTATTATGAATGCATGCTGCTTCAGCAAACCCATCATACATTTTCACCCTATTGCCTAAGGCACTTTTTCTGCAATGTTAACAGCATCTTCATGGTCACTATTATCACAATTATCCTGATTCAGACCCCTTTTCAGCTATTTCGCCATTGGCCAATGAATGAACAACTGGAGTCTCACAACCAATGTTTAAAAAACTTCTTCAATATTCACTTCTTCCAGCTTAGGATGTAGCCTCTGAAAATATATTTTTTTGCACATGTAAGAAGGTCAGACTTCTTTTTCACTTGACAACAAATCTTTCAAAATGACCACCTTGTTCGTCATCGCCGAACGTAGTCACAGGCCATAGGTTGTATTAGGCATGCATGACTGTGTCTTTAGTCGATGCACTCCAAGTGTTGGCAGCAGCATATACAGCATACTCCATGCAAAACTCCTTTTGAAAACCTTCCACACCCATGTCTCTGTTCATTGCTGCTAGCAAGCTGTATAAGAAAGGTGTTTTTTTTTTTTTTTTGAGTTGGAATCTCACTCTGTTGCCCGGGTTGGTATGCAGTAGCACACTCACAGCCACCCGAGCATCGACCTGCTGGGCTCCAGCGATCCTTCCGCCTCAGCCTTCCAAGTAACTGGAACTATAGGCTCGCGCTATCACCCTGGCTAATTTTTTATTTATTGTAGAGATGAGGTCTTGCCAAGTTGCCTGGGCTGGTCTCAAACCCATGGGCTCAGTCAATCTACTTGCCTTGCCTCCCAAAGTGCTGAGATTACAGGCTGAGCCACTGAGCCCGGCATTTTTCTTTTTTTTGAGTTGGAGTCTCACTCTATCGCCCAGGCTGGAGTGCAGTGGCATACTCATGACCACCGCAGCCTTGACCTGCTGGGCTCAGGTGATCCTTCCACCTCAACCTTCCAAGTAGCTGAAACTATAGGCTGGCGCCACCATGTCCAGCTAATTTTTCTTAATTTATTGTAGAGATGAGGTCTCGCCAAGTTGCCCAGGCTGGTCTCAAACCAGTGGACTCAGGCAATTCTCTCACCTTGGCCTCCCAAAGTGATGGGATTATAGCCATGAGCCACTGTGCCTGGCCAAGAATGTGATTTTATATTTACTATTCATTGATCTAAAGATACCTGAATCACACGGTTGTGTTAATGAGTCATATTTGAGGAGAAACGCATGACATAAACATAATTTTTTATACAAATTTCAACTGGAGGATGAACAAAACAGCTGTCAAAGAGTAACAAAATCTTGCAGCTGTCCAGCTTCCCTAAAGCGAACACAAGCTTCTGGTACAAAATGTCTGTGAAACTAATCAGAAAAGGTGTTTCTGGTGATCCATACATTTTTGTTAGCATGATAACAGACTGATGAGATATTCACTCCTTGAAAAGAGTGAGGATGCAAGCTTTTGCCTAGCATAGTAAATGTATATTTATGCATGCCTGCTGCATTAGCATATCCCAACACAGTTAATCTGTCCTTGACATTCTTAATTCTCATAGGGGTTTTCTCACCACTTATATAGTCAGTGTCTTTCTGGGACAATAACACTAAAACAGAAATGTTTCATCAGCATTATAGACTTGTTCTGACATCAGATCTTTATCAGTGATGACCTTGGCAAACTTGCCAATGAATTTCTTCACTACTTTGTGATCAACAAATGCTTTAATCACCACAAATCTTTAAAAATTTAATGCTGTGTCTTTTCTTAAATTTCTGCTATCAGCCTGTTGAATATTCACAGTTCCCTTTCATCTTTAGTTAACCGCGATAGACCCTTGCTTGTTTCATGTTCGGCATACCATCAAGAGGCATGAGTTCACTGCAATGCTGACAGATCAACACAAGTGAGATCTTCATTTTTAGTCTTATGCAGTGTTTTCTACTTTTCATTAATGTCTGCTCATCACTTTTAGCATAGAACTTTGACAGTTTATCCTTCTGTTTCTTCAGGTTGTATATAGTGGTCATTCTAACACCATACTCTCCTGTAAGACTTCTCACACTTATACTGCTGTCCAGTTTCTCCAACAGCTTAACTTCATTATTTTTATTTTTTATTTTTTGAGTTGGAGTCGCACTCTGTGGCCCAGACTGGAGTGCAGTGGCACGCTCCCAGCCACCGCAGCCTCGACCTGCTGGGCTCCAGTGATCCTTCTGCCTCAACCTTCCAAGTAGCTGGAACTACAGGTGCGCGCTACCATGCCCGGCTAGTTTTTTTTTTTATTTATTGTAGAGATGAGGTCTCGCCAAGTTGCCCAGGTGGGTCTCGAACCCGCGGGCTCAGGCAATCCACTCACCTCGGCCTCCCAAAGTGCAGGAATCACAGGCTGAGCCCAGCCGCATGATTTTTTTAAATAAAGACTTTATTTTAACTTTATTTTATTATAAAAATGTGTAGTACAAGTCAGGATTAAGTACATAAGTAATGATGTGCAGGTGAAATTTGGGCCTCCAACAGGTCCTCACTTCCCCTGGTTTAGGATTAGGTACTCTTTGTGTTGTTATGTGCCCCTCCTCTCCCTCCCCTACAGCTTGACTTTAAAAAATGCTTCCTCTTTGTCTTATCACTCTTACCCATCCAGGTATCTACAGGCTCTTTTGACATTTTCAACAATATCTTTATGTCACAGAGCAGAGAATAAGCAAAAAACCTCAGAGAGTATTGCACATGAGTCTTGACCCATGTAGGGCATTGTGGGGAGCTTGCCATTGGTATATCCAGCCTGCACATGTGCTGTGTTATTACCCTTTGTGGGTGTGCTTGTGTGGAGGAAAGCTGAGTGTGCGTGAACAAGATATATCACAGCTAAAGCAGAATGAAAGGGTCTTTTTTCCTGTGAGAATGCTGAATAAACTGTGTTTTGTGCCTGTGTTTTGACTGCAACTCATCACGTGAGGTCAGGTGTGAAATTTTCAATCATGGTGTCATGCTGGTGCTCAGTTTCATTTTTTGGAGCATTTCAGATTTCAGATTTTTGGATTAGGGGTGCTCAACCTACATATCATGGATCCTTACTCCAATGTTCATAAATAGGCAGGATGGAATTTTTTTGTACCATTTTATAGAGGATGTCATTTGTCCAAGATCTCATAGCTACTTGTGCAGAAGAAGAAGGTGCTACTGGACTTGGGTCCTTCACACCAAAAATCAAATCTATTTCCTGTATCATGATTTCCCATAGGATGATTTCCACAGCCAGTTCTCCCCAGCCTCTGCCAAGGTGTCCTATAAAATAAGCCAGTTTTAAATTTGGATTAGAGATTAAATTGAACATCACCACACAATTGCCTAGTGGTTTTCTTTAGTTGGGGAAAAAAGTGACCTTCCCAGCTTGATCTGTCAAATATCTGAATCACACCTTGAAGTGTTGACAATGAAAAGTACGATAAAACCTTATAGGACCCTACACTGATGTCTCTCTATATCATCTAACTAATAAATCGTGCTGGAAATGGGCATATCCACTATTGGACAATGTGCTAATGTAGAGAAATTTGGAGGAAAGATACAAGATGCAGTGTGATAGAAAGAACACTATTATCTTTCACTTTTGAGACATATTTTTCCCACATTTTAATACTTGGAAATAAGCATTCATCTTAAAAAGCCATGAATCTTTGATTTGGTAAAAAGCAGTAAATAGAAACTCATTAAAACTAGTTTCTTTGAACTCTTACATTTCTCCATCTCGGGCAGGTCATTTAACCACCCAGTGCTATGAACATGAGGTAACATATTTAAGACTCACTACTGGCTACACAGGAGGTGTGCTTAATAATAACTAACATTTATTGAAGGTTTACCCTGTTCTACGGACTATTCTTAGCACTTTGAGAGGATTTTCTCATTTAATCCTCGCAGCAAAACTCTTAGGAAAGTTCTATAAATATCTCAGTTTTATAGAAGAGCAAAGTGAGATTTAGAAAGTTCATGAATATGGCTATAGGTTAAAAGCTGGTAAGTGACTAAACTAGGGGACGAGCCATGTAGTACAAGGCCAGATACTCCCCCACTAACTCCAATACTGTTGACCTGCTTGCTATATATTATTTCACATTATTTGTGTTCCTCAGTTCTCTATGGGTTTACTAGTGAATTCTGATTTATTATAAACTCAGATACCCTTAGGATTATAAAAGTAGAGCTGGTTAGGGATGGTAAACATTAGGGATAGTAAACAGTGTGATCCTCAGCCTGTACACACACACACGCACACACACACACACACACACACATATACACACACACTCCAGACTGACCTTTGGATTTGCACAGTGGCAAAAAATTTAACAACAAATCAAATTAAACAAATCAAACAAGAAACAAACAAACAAAAACCCTGGACTGGCTCTTTAAAAAGTAAAGCAAAGGAAATTAAGAAAAGAAAGTTGAAAATAAAACAATAAAAGTAAAGCAAATTAAATTTATTTTAAAATCTTGTGATTTCCAAAAAAAAAAAAAAATGTTGATTTCAACTAACAGTTTGGAAACGTTTTCTTAAGTCTCCAAGTAATAATATATATTTCAAGATGGATTACAGCAATACCAGCAAAACTTCAATAAAGGAAAGAATACTAATAAGGAGGAAAAAGTAGCCCAGAAAGCATCTGTAAATTCCCAGAGGGTGGGTCTCTAACAATGACATTTTAATTGAACCCTTCCCACCAAATACTGGGTACTTTCTCTACCATTGTCTCATGCATCTTTATACTATTTCTATGGACAAGGAATTGAAGGTGCCATTTTACAGATTACCCAATAAAGGCTTTATGCAGTGAAGTCACTTGTCCACTGAAAGCCTCAGCTTTTCCAGTATGTTTATTCAGCTTGGGACAGACATGGGTATGTCATGAAGCCCACCCTCAGTTGCACTAGATCTTTCCAAAGCTCTGAACCTGGTTTTATTCATAAGTCTCTCTTCCTTAATTTGCCGAGCACTCCAAATTGTATGAATGCCATGTCCTCCAAACCCGAATGTATGCCTGAATGACTGTGACAATATGCCATTTCGAGCAAGTCAACTTCTGGCCTTCAGTTTGTCCCTGGGTGCTGAGAAGGGCAGGAATGCCCGGATCTCTGGCCTACTTCGGAACTGAGGGATTTTGATATATCCTGCATGTCATCTGGGTGTCCTTTCTGATAAATCTAGCATTTATCTCTTCTGTGCTGACTCACCTTGCAAAGATGGCTTGGTGGGCAATGTTGACATTTTTATAACTCTGGTTTTTCTATTAATTGCAAAGTTACCCCTAGCCTGCAGGAAATGAGATGCCAAAAGGAAGGGGAGTGGATCCCTTCCAGACCTCCACAACTCTCAGATTATACTAAACCAGGAGCAAAACCCTCTTTAGCATTTGAAAGGGAAGGCAATTGTATTACTAAGCCTCACTCCACCGCCTCCAGACTTTCAGCCAGAGAACAAAGGGCAAAAAGCAAACACCACTTCATACCCCTATTCACTGGAGGTTAAAAGAGACCTCCCACCATACAAAAGTCCTTCTAAAGGTCAGTTTGGGAGTGTATCGAGGAGGAGGATGCTGGCTGGGGAACAAAATGTTTACCACCACCCTCAGGCGGACTGCTTCTGTTTTCCTTTCAGCACGTGCACGGGGTACATCCATCAGAATTGGACGTTTTCATCCCCGATTAGCTTGCTGGTGGTCAAATTATACTTCCTTAGCCCTCTGCAGTCTTCTTTTGATTCTTGTTTCCAGTTGCACTAAGAAAGCAGGGCCACCCTGAGCCAGGATGACTCCCAGGGGATGATTATGCATTCATATTCATCAAGTCAACAGCTACTGATTGAGTGCCTGATGTGTATCCAGCACTGTGCTAGGCGCTGAAAGGATGGAACAATGCACAGGGCCGATGCGGTTGTCTTAGTGCTTCACTTCAATTGAGAAGACTGACATTGAACAATGAAACACACACTTCATTATTTAAATACAACTGCGATAAATGTCTAAAGGAGCATGGTGTGCAAAGAGAGCTTAACAAGAGACTGGCTGATCTCAGTTGGGCTGTGAGAGAGGGACCTTTTTTGAGAAAGTGAAAGAGTAGGAGTTAGCTATGTGCCAGGGCAGTTGAGATCATGCTGGGTACAGGGGGGCAGCAGGCAAAAAGGCCCTGACTTGAGAAAAGTACAGCCTGGCACAGGAATTGGAAAGAGAGTAATGTGGCTGGAGTCCATGGGGTAAGGCAGAATGGGGCTGGAGACTGGGCAAGAGGGGAACTTCCGCAGAGCTTTGTACTTGGTAGGATTTTGTGCTCCGTCACTAAGCCATGGGGAGGTAGTGATGGGCTTTAATGAGGGAAATGACTTAAGAAGCTTGCAGTATAAAGGAAGAGTTTTAGGGAGCAAGTGACTAATGAAGAGAGAACATAGTAAGCTGAGTTAAATTCAAGAGAAAAGGCTGGGCACGGTGGCTCATGCCTATAATCCCAGGACTTTGGGAGGCCGAGGTGAGAGGATTGCCTTAGCCCACGGGTTCAAGACCAGTCTGGGCAACTTAGCTAATCAAAAAATTAGCTGGGCGTGGTAGTGCATGCCTATAGTTCCAGCTACTTGAAAGGTTGAGGCAGAAGTATCACCTCAGTCTAGCAGGTAGAGGCTGTGATGGCCGTGAGCATGACACTGCACTCCAGCCTGGGTGGCAGAATTATACTCCTACTAAAAAAAAAAAAAAAAAAAAAAAAAAAGTCAGGAGAAATTCCCAAATTTTAATGAATTGCCTAAGGACATTGTTAAAATACAGACTCTGATCCAGTAGGTCAGGGGAGGCGCCTGAAATTTAACAAGTTTCCATGTGCCATTCTGCTGGTACACACTACAAACCCTTTAATAACAAAAGTTTAGATCAGGGTTTGCAATGCAGATGAAGAAAAAGCAGACAAATTTGAGAGTTATAATGTGGGAAGGGAGTGAAAGTATCAAGATATCTTGCAGGTCTCTAACTTGGGCAACTGGGTGGAAGGGGTGGTATTCACTGAGATAGGATGCACCAAAGAAGAAAGAGCAAGTTTGGGTGGGAGGTGAAAACTCAGTTTTGGATACGTTGACTTTGATGTGTCTTAGGAATATCCAAGCAAGAAATGGTACATATGGATCTCAAGCTCAAGGCAGAGGAGGAAGCTGGAGATACAAATTTAGGAGTCATCAATATGTAAAGGGTAATTAAAACTATAAAAATGGATACTATCAGCCTAGGGAGTATACAGCAGGGGTTAAAAACTCAAATTCGGCCTGGTGGCCATCTGTTGGCCTTCTTTTAATACCTTGGAAAGAGAAGAAGCCCAGGATCAAGCAAGAATTTAACAAATAATTGGAGAGAGGAAGTCAGCAAAGAAATCTAAGAACAAGTTGTAAGAAAAACCGTGTTGGTATCTCAAGTCGGCTTGAGATCCGGAAAAGTAGATCCTTTCTGTATAGCCCCAGTGGCTGGGTCATGGTTGATCTAAACCCTACATGATAATCTCATTCCACTTTACCTGGAATTTGTCCAATAGTGGGCTCTGACCAAATTCTGACCAATGAGACCAAAAAAAAGAGCAGAATGGGATGCGTGAAGATCCCAGGAAAACATTTTTCTTCCCTACAAAGAGGAATAAGTACAAGAAAAGAGCTTTATGGTGCCACTGCCCCCCACCCCTTTTTTTTGTTTTGAACTCAAACACAGTCAGAGCAATGCCAGCCACACTATGACCGAAAGGAGATAAGATCTGGGTGAAAACTCAACAGCTAAGAGTGGTGAAATGAAAAACTAAAAAGTACCCAGTTGAGCTGCCTAGCTCTGAAACCACTTCTCTCTAGTCCTTGTTGAATGAGATAGTAAATGCCTATATTGCTGAAACTACCTGTGGGGATGCTTCTTTCCCTTAGAACTGAATGTATTTTTCACTGTTAACAGCATATATTGCATAGTGGCATTCCACAAGACAGTTCTGAAGTGAGATGGACATGGTTCAGATAGATATGGTGTTTAACTTTAGGCATTTTGTGTGTTTCCTCAGTTTCTTCATCTGCAAAAAGGAGATACGAATAGTATCTATCTCAAGAGCTCTCGTATGCTGTTGGTGGGAGTGTAAACTAGGAAAGCTACTTTGAAAAGTAATTTGGCAGAATTTACTAAAACTGAAAATATATATATATATAGCCTAAGGCGATTCTACTTCTAGGTAAATCTTAGACAGACTCTTGTGCAGTGCATTGAGAGATGTGTAGAGGATTATTCATTGAAGCATTGTTTGTAATAAAAGAATTAGAAACAGTGTAGATATCTATCAGGAGAAAATACCTAAGTAAGGTATAGTATGTTAATATGATAATGTACAATGGAGCAGTTTAAACAGATGAACTAGCTCTGTCTATATATATCAACGTAGATGAATCTCAGAAACATAATGCTGAGTAAAAAAAGCAAATTGCAGAGTGAGACATACAGTATGATTCATTTATATACATTTTAAAAGCAGACACTATACTACATATTTTTACGGATCTGTAAATCTATGGAAAGTAGATTGGAAGGACACACATTAAATATACTTGGGGATGAGGGATAAAGAAGATAAGAAAAAATAGGGGTCATGTCTAGACAGATGATTATATTGTGCCCGTACGAAAAGGACTGACTGATTGAATCAATTCAGTTCTGTGCCTCTACAGCTCAACCTCAGAAACAAAACAAAACAAAACATAATAGTACTGCTCTTCTTGGATTAAATGACATGATAGCACAATGTCTGGCATGTAGTAAAGGTTTAACAAATGGTGACCATCGTCATATCATGCCCACATGCTGTGCTCTGCCTTTTCGATTTCCTAGGCACTTTCTAGTACAACAATCTTAGAAAGAGGGGGAGTTGGGCTGTGCATTTCTCTCTGCACCTAAATTTCCATTTCTCGTTTATTGATATGAGGACTATAAAAACAAAAGACTTGGTTTGGGGCTAGGTACTGATGTGCATTTAGGCTACTCTAGTGGCTTAGAAAAGTGCTACCAGGCACATGCCCAGCGGCAGCCCATGTCAATCCACCAAATAACCACAAAGAGAGAAACACCTTACTAGCATAAGTTTTTGCATTTTGCATGAGTAGCTTATATTAATCAGGATTAAATTGAGCAAAAAAGGGAAATTTATTGGCAAATGTAAAAATTGGGAAGTTCAAAAAAATAACTAGCTTCAACTTTCTCAACTGAATTGGGAATTCTCACTGCCTTGCACCTACGTAATTCTGCAATTTCCACAGCAAAGTTCTACTGCTTGCAGTGCCCACTTCCAGGTACCAATTTTTGAACCAGTTCTGCAAGCAACATAAAGAAGCTCTGACTCACCTAGGTTGAGAAAGGAACTAGTAGGAAGGATACTTTAAAGCTCCCAGAATTAAAGGAAAATGTCAGTGAGCCAGGTCTTGGGAAGAAAGAGACGAAGGAACCTATAGGATCTTAATAAGAAACATACATTTCTTCTTTCCTTAGGTCATGCCGTAGGAATGACCCCATTCTACCCAGCTAGAGTCTTTCTGCCATTCTCCTTGGAGAGTCTGATTGGCTTAGTTTGGGTCAAGGGTCCTGTGACTGACAGTCCCATTTAGACTACACAGAATTGAGAAGGAGTAGTCTTCCAAAAGAAAAACTGCTTCCAAAACAATGGAAAAGGATGCTGACTGTCTTGGTCAGCTTGGACTGTCATAACAAAACACCATAGACTGAGTGATTAGAACAATAGAGATTTTTCTTACATTTCTGAAGGTTGGAAGTCCAAGATGAGGTGCTAGCATGGTTGGGCTCTTGAGAGGGCTCTCTTCTTGGCTTGCAGACAGCTGTCATATCATTGTGTCCTCACATGGCAGAGAGAGAGAGAGAGTTTTCTTTTTTATAAGGGCACTTGTCCCATCAAGAGGGCTCCATCCTGATGACCTCACTTAAACCTGATTATCTCTCAAAGGCCTTATCTCAAAATATCTTGTTGGGGTTTGGGTTTCAACTTGTGAATTTTGGGGGAACACAACTTAGTCCATAGCACTGGCATAGCAATAACATCAGATGTCTGCTACACAGCTAAAAGTAGTCTGCCGTTTATTTATTTATTTTTTTGAGTTGGAGTCTCACTCTGTTATCCAGGCTGGAGTTCAGAGGCATGCTCACGGCCACCAAAACCTCGACCTGCTGAGCTCAGGCGATCTTTCCACCTCAGCCTTTCAAGTTGCTGGAACTACAGGTATGTGCTACCATGCCCAGCTTATTTTTTGATGTATTGTAGAGACGAGAATTCACCAAGTTGCCCAGGCTGACTTCAGGCAATCCTCTCACCTTGGCATCCCAAAGTGCTGGGATTACAGGCTTGAGCCACCATGCCCAGCCTAGTTTGCAGTTTATTAGAGTTTAAGGGTCATAGATCGAAAGATATGTATGAAGTCATAGCTTCACTATCAGCTTGCTCAGTGATGGCAAACTTAACGAAATAGTGTTCATGACACATACTCCCTTGTTCAGTAAATTAATAATAACTCAGTACTGAAAAGGATCTCAGAACTCTTAAGGGAGTAAATCTCAACCTTGCCTTGGCTGCATATTAAAGCCACCTGGGATGCTATTTAAAAATGCACACACCCAGAGATTCAGATTTAATTGATTTGAGAGAGACTTGGGCATCAGGGGTTTTTTTTTGTTTCTTTTGTTTTTTTGAGTCAGAGTCTTCACTTTATTGTCCAGACTGGAGTGCAATTGCATGCTCACAGCCACCACAGATTCAACCTGCTGGGCTCAGGCAATCCTTCTGCCTCAGCCATCCAAATAGCTGGAACTACAGGCACGTGCTACAATGCCTGGCTTATCTTTTGATTTATTGTAGAGATGCCGTCTTACCAAGTTGTCCAGGCTGGTCTTGAACTCCTGAGTTCAGGCAATCCTCTCACCTTAGCCTCCCAAGTGCTGGGATTACAGGCTTGAGTCACTGTGCCTGGCCATCAGTATTTTCTAAAAGTTCCTCAGGTAATTGCAATGTGCAGCCAAAATTGAGATGCACTGGTTTAGGAATAGTTTGCTGGCACTCAACTTTCCCTCTGCAGAAAGTCCTTTTCTATCTCTGAGAGGTGACTGCAAAGAGAAACTCCAGAGAGTTTCTGTTTTAGTAGTTCCAGGGAGGGTAGTGGCTTAGTCTGCTCTGGCTACCATAACAAAATGCCATAGACTGATGGCTGAAACAACAGAAATGTATTTTCTTACAGTTCTGGAAGCTGGAAAGTCCAAGATCAAGATTCGTGCAGGGTTTGGTTCCTGGTGAAAGTGCTCTCTCTGGATTGCAGACAGCTGCCTCTGTCTTTGCCATCATATTGGGGAGGTGGGGAGGGGACAGGGAGAGGTGAGACAGACAGAGAGAGAGAGAGAGAGAGAGAGAGAGAGAGATTTTTCTCTGGTGTCTTTCTTATAAGGATGCTTATCCTATTGGATCAGAGCTCTGCCCCTATGATTTCATATAACCTTAATTACCTCCATAAAGGTGATATATTCAAGTACAGTCACACTGGGAGTTAGGGCTTCAACATATGCCCTTTTTTTGTTTGTTTGTTTTTTGAGTAAGAGTCTCACTCTGTACGCCAGGCTGGAGTGCGGTGGAATGCTCATAGCCATCGCAGCTTTGACTTGCTGGGCTCAGGTGATCCTTCTGCCTCAGCCTTCCAAGCAGCTGGAATCACAGGTGCATACCATCATGCCTGGCTAATTTTTTTGATTTATTGTAGAGACCAGGTCTCACCAAGTTGCCGAAGACGGTCTCAAGCCCCTGGATTCAGGCAATCCTCTCGCCTCCGCCTCCCAAAGTGTTGGGATTACAGGCATGAGTCACCCCGCCTGGCCATCGTAAGCATTTTTGTGGGATACAAATATTCAATCCATAGCAGGGAAGTCACAGCTTAATAGACCGTGGAGGGTCTCAAATTGTGAGAAAGCTCTTCATATTAAGTCAACCTGTCTCTTCCTAACTTCTAGCTTTTCATCTTAGTTCTGCAGAAAGGGTTTAGAGAAATGGGAGGCAACTAACAACTATTTTGCTAGGTATTTTGCATATCTTATCTCTCTTAAGCCTCAGAGGAATAGTATGAGGAAGATATTATTTCTGATTTATAGATCCGAAGACTGACGTTAGAGAGGATGAGTAATCTGCCTAACGTCACACATACAGTTGGTAAGTGGTAAAATGAGAATTCAAACTAGGCCTTTCTACCTCAAACCTGTACTGTTTCCACCATAATGCTGCAGAAGTCATCTCTTCTGCACCAAAACTCAGATATATGAAGGTAAAGTCATTACATAGGCTTGAAAACTAACCCCTGAGAATATGCCTTGTCCACCCACATGCTACTACTTCTGCTACTGCTCGTGTTTTGATTTTCTTTCTCTTTTCTCCTTTATTCTTTTTTTTATTATCTACACTTTATCTTAGCTTTGATTTTTTTTTTTTGAGTTGGAGTCTCACTCTGTCGCCCAGACTGGAGTGCAGTGGCAATCTCCCAGTCACCGCAACCTCACCCAGCTGGGCTCCGGCGATCCTTCCGCCTCAGCCTTCCAAGTAGCCGGAACTACAGGCGTGCGAACCACGCCTGGCTAATTTTTGATTTATTGTAGAGCCGAGGTCTCGCCAAGTTTACTGGGCAGGTCTCCAACCCACAGGCTCAGGCAATTCACTCGCCTCGGCCTCCCAAAGTGCTGGGATTACAGGCTGAGCCACCGATTATTTCTGTCACCTCATAATCTTATTTTGCCTCAGTATTCTTCCTGAAATTGCTTTCATTCTATTAAATTTTAGTACAGCATAGGCCCAACTTTAGCATGTGTAAGAATCATTCAGAAAGATTCGAGTTCACTAGGTGAGGTGGGGCCCAAGATGCTACATTCTAGACAAGCTCACAAATGGTAATGTTGCAGCTGGTTGGTAGATTACACTTTGGAGTTTTTCAACATTCTTTATTTTTATTTGCATTGTTTCATGCTGATTTTATTCCTGTGCCATAAGTTTTTGTTTCTTTGGTTTTTTCTGGGATGTCTTATTCTTCTGTGCAACCTCCTCCTCTAGTTTAGAAACAATTTGCTCCTTTTCAGTAAGGATCATCTGGAGTGGATGGAGGAACTCATGAATGGGTTAACTGACATGAGCTTTGTATATTTGGCAGCACATCTTGGGTGCTTTGTTCACCTGGATATACTCAATGACCAGAGCATCTACATCTCAACTCTTAAGTTCAGCATTACTGCATTTTTAAGCACGTGCAACAAAAATTCAGCACTCTTTCTGGGCTACCCTCTGTCCAACTCCACTGTTTCACTTGGGCACACCTACCATCTCCGTCATTGTAATGAGGAAATGATACACATTGTTTCTGAAAAGTGACATTTTTCAGATACCTGGTGGCTTTTTGCATATGCATATGCATACCCTTGATGGTCTGGGTGGTCATACTGGTATTCTTGCAATAAACAAGATTTGAACCTCTTGATTTGCATGATTTGGGGTATCTGGGTCAAGTGAATAGCAAGCCATTTTCACAGATCACCTCAGGCTGCTTAGGGGAAGAAGAAGCTTAGATTGTAGATTACACTTTGAATCAAGTAGTATTAGTAGTACTATATAGATGAGCTCCTCATACTTTCTAACAAATTGATCTGTAGAAAGTGCTTCATATGTCTTTTTACTTTCTCTTCTAGAGGGAAGATCAACTTGCACTTATAGTATCTATGCTTATGACTGATAGAGACAGAAAAAGCTTTGAGAAGATAAAATCTCTAGGTCATGACAGCAGAAACATGTGATTTATATGTGATTTCTTTTTTCTGCTTACCTCCTTTTCCTTCTCTTTCTGGAATAGCACTTCTTTTTTATGTTTGGGAAGTGCCTTTAGCCTACTCTGTGTGATCTTGATGGGTCTCTCAATCATTTTGACTTATTTCCTGCTTATTCCACCATAGGCATGGACACAGCAATCAGGAGAGTCAGTCAGAATGTGTGCAACATTTCCTAGGATACAGTGACAGGTCTAGCTTGTTGGTTCAACACATGACCTACAAAGGGCCAGTCACTTTTTAAAGAAGTGACACTGGGAGAAAAGAAGTGTGTTCTGTTCTTTGCTGTTGCTAGCTGTTGACATGATATAGGCCTGGTGATGCTGATGCCATCTTTGTCCTATATGGAGGGAGTGTTCATAAGAAGGAAACTGATAGACAGAAAAATGGAACCTAAAGATAAAGAGAAAGAAGGAGGTAGAGAGAGAGAGAGAGAGAGAGAGAGAGAGAGAGAGAGAGAGTTCTGATGACATTGTATCTAACTTTGTTGAAACCTGCCTCTCTCTTAGATTACCCATTCCCTTGAGTCAAAAATGACTGTTTGGTTTAAACTCATTTGAGTTGAATTTCTGCTTCTTGCAACCACACTTAAGCAATGACATGTGTCCATTTTGTTCAACACTGCATCCCCAGGGTTAGCACTCAATACCTGTTTAGTGTGAACAGAGAGAGTTCTTACTGTTCAAGTACTTTTCTGGGTCTCTAACTTCCTGGTAACTTCTTTTGGAAACTTCTTCACAGTCTTTTTGGTTGTTGCAGACATGGGGATGAGAATAGTGGTTAAGAACATGGGCTCTGGATCTGGCAGAAGTGTGTTCAAATTGTGTCTTTGCAACTTGCTACTAAGTTGTAAATTCTCTGAGGCACAATCTTTTCCATTTGTAAAATGAGGATCATAATACATTTATGAAGCAATTATCACTTTCATCTACCTCATTTCTCTTCCTCGCTTTTGTTCCATAACTGAACTTGCTCCCCTGGCCAGGTGGGCATTTATCTCAGCCTTTGTCCCAACGGGTCAGATGAACTTTGGAATTGAAACTGTGGGTGAAAACCCACAGAGGTGAAAGGCTGTTTAAAGAATTAGCCAATGAGAGAGTCATAGACTAAGAGAAGTACCAAGAGCTATGACTAAGTTTTTCATAACTGAATTGCTGTTGTTTTTGTCCTTCCTAACCCTGTTTGTGAAGCTCTTCTATTTGTGAGCCAACCTAGGGGATTTTCAATAAATATTATTTGTTTGTGTGGGATACAATCTAAGAGCCTTAGTGAATAAAGTCACCTCAAAATAAAGAACTGAGTACCATATGTTCTCACTCATAAGCAGACCCTGAACATTTACCATAATACTATTAAAAAGGGATTGGCAGTGGCCGGAAACTGCCGGGGGTGGGGGAGTGTTGGGGGTACATAACATTAATAAGAGTACCTGATTGCAATCCAGGCAAAGTGGGGACCAAAGGTAGGCCCAAACTTTACCTGCATGATGACCACTTGTATACCTAATCCTGAATTGTACTCCACATCTTTAAAAATAAATTTAAAAAAATAAATAAAAAGAATAAAATAAACAAAAACTTTGCTTTGAGAATTAAATAAGACAATCCACGTCAGGTTATTAGCACATTACTGGGGATATAATAAATGCTCAGTAAATATTAGCTAGCATTATTACTACAATTCAACTTCCTGTTAGATGAATTCCATGGTTAAACAAAGAAATTCCTGTTTCTTACCAAGAAATCAACTATGGGGAGTTGCCAATGTGAGAAGCAACCTGACTGTGAACTAAAGCCTACACATCAATGTTTACTCTTTGCCCTTAGTGAGGGTAGGAATCAGATGTAGAAATTCTGATTCTCTAGGTTGGCGTGGATAGGCAGAGCTCAACTCTGAAACCACCAATTATTTTATCTAGTCGTGGTGTCTTAATACATAAGGTAACTCTTTTTTGAATGGCAGATACATATAACTCCTATTGTTTCTCAGTTTTGGGTTCTCCAGAAGCAGACTGCTCTTTGAAAAGCCAGAATCCCCAAAGTTAATTTCATGTGTTTTACATGTTTCAAATCAGTCCATCAACAGTAGGTTGAATAATTCCCCCAAGCATGTCAGGTCCTAACCTCTGGAATCTGTTCATGTTAACTTATAAAGATAAGGGATCTTTGCAGATATGATTAAGTTAAGGATCTTGAGATGAGATTATCTGTTATTATCTGGGATGGGGGGGCCTTAAGTGTAATCACAAGTGTCTTCTTTTTTTTTTTTTTTTGGTCGGCGTCTCACTCTGTCGCCCAGACTGGAGTGCAGCAGCGTGCTCATGGCCACCGCAGCCTCAACCTGCTGGGCTCAGGTGATTCTTCCACCTCAGCTTTCCAAGTAGCTGAAACCACAGGCACACACCACCACATCTGGCTAATTTTTTGGTTTATTGTAGAGACGAGGTCTCACCAAATTCCCCAGGCTGGTCTCAAACGTCTGGGCTCAGGCAGTCCTCTTGCCTCTGTGTCCCAAAGTGCTGGGATTACAGTCATGAGCCACCACACCTGGCTTACAAGTGCCTTTATAGAAGGAAGGGAAAAGAAGGCAAATTTCACCCACACAGAGAAGATGATGTGAAGACAAAGGTTGAATCTAGATGACATGCGTGAGTCAAGAAATACTCAAAGACACCAGAAGCTGGAAAAGTTAAGGAATGGATTCTCCCTGAGAGCTTCCAGAGGGGAGCACAGTCTGTCAACATCTTGATTTCTGCTTAGTAAAACTGATTTTAGATTTCTGGACACCAGAACTGTAAGAGAATAAATTCTGTTGTTTGAAGCCACCAGGTTTGTGATAATTTGTTACTACACCAGCTACGGAAAACTAATACATTTTCCTAAATACCTTTGTCAAATGTATTGAAAATCTGTTTTAATAGACAAAAACTTAATTTTATTTATGTAGATTATTGGCTCTTTCCTATCTGGCTAATGTTCCAAAAAAGCTATGAAGAGTTGTTTCCCGATAGATCCACCTTCTCCTGTGGTGTCACTCACAGACCACCCCTGGATGCATTATCCTTCCGTGATGGGCATCCCAGGATCATATGCTTCTACTGCAGTTCTCATTGCCCCAGGGTCAGAGCAGCATCTCTAAACCTTAGGCCCTTCTGAAGGAGAAATGAAAGAATGTGGTTGTCCACAGAGAGTAACACCCTTCCCCTTCTACCCTTCCCCTTCATTCCCACCTTATCCAGGGGCAAGGGAATGACGCAGTGCACCAGCTCTCAGTGGCCTTTCACTCATAACTTCTTTCCTCTTGGGATGGGCCAAGTGAGGTCAAGCGTCTTAGGGAAAAATAAAGGACATTGCTGAAGTCATCTTCCTTCTTCCAGTTCTCTTCCACTAAGGCAATGATCCTTTCACTTTTCCTAATGCTTTAAAATGTTACACAAAATATTTGTATTGTAAGAAATATTTAGACATAGAAGAACATGTAGTAAATAGTGCAAGTCCATAACTTTTCACTCCCTTCTATGTATTTATTAGTGCTAAAAGTTTGATTTTTTTCCTTCTAGAAATTTATGTACACGTCATTAGATGTACTTGCATGTATGTGCACTTGCACACATACAGACAGAAAGGGCTTTTTTCCTTAATTAATAACAATAATGGAAAAAAATTAACTGCCAAATTAAAGTAATTCTGATATGCCAAGATTAGGACCAAGATGAAGACAGACAGGACACTGACCCCTGAGCCGGGCACATTTAGGTGGATGTCATTTAAGATTTTAAATCCCTAGGCTTTCTGAATTCTCCTGGTCTGCAAAAGTGACCACCTCACTCCAAGAGCTAGCACGCCTTCCTTGCTTGAAGACAATGGAGAGGCCTTTCCCTGCAGGGTCACATGTGCTCGCATTTCTCCTCCTGGCCACTAGATCTATAACTAGGGTTAAGTTCTCACATAACACAGCTATGGACATGATGGACCTTATAAGGAAGGAAGGAAAGAAGTTCTACCCAAGGGAGTTGCAAGACCTAACTAGAATATATTGGCAGAAACTAGTGGAACATTAGTGGGACTGGATTCTGAGGGTGCCCCATTAAGCAGGCTGGAACAATATATTGGATAGGAGAGAGTTTATTGATTTGGGACATTTTCCCAAAATATAAGATTTAAAACCCTGTCAAGGATCTGCGGAGATGATGTAGGTTCTATACTAGTACGGATTCTAGAAGCATGGAAAAAATAACAGCCCATACCAAATTAAGTAAAAATGCCAGAATTGCTATGGAAGGCAGTGGAAGAAAGAATTAAAAGGCTCAGGGAATGGACGTTCTGAAGTGACTGTCTATGTAATGCTGAAAGACTCACCAGATTATGTATCATGAGAAGGACTCACAAGGTCATAGGTAATGTGCTAGTTTAGTGGTGGATCTCCTTTATAAGAGGGTTAATAGGAAAAGCCATTACAGAATTAGGCTCAACAATAGTGATGCAGATGTTAGCACTCCAAAATAATAGAGAGTGCGTAATGGTATGGAGCTGCCAGAAGCCAGGTGGACATAATTATCTTTTTTTTTTTTGAGTTGGAGTTTCACTCTGTTGCCCAGGTTGGAGGAGTGCAGTGGCACGATCACAGCCACCGCAGCCTCGACCTGCTAGACTCAGGTGATCCTTCCACTTCAGCCTTCCTTGTGATTGGACCTACAGGCATGTGCCACCATGCCCAGCTAATTTTTTGATTTGTTGCAGAGACAAAGCCTCACCAAGTTGCCCAGGCTGGCCTTGAACCCGTGGGCTCAGGTAATCCTTTCACCTTGGCCTCCTAAAGTGCTGCTATTATAGGTGTGAGTCACGGCGCCTGGCTGGCATAATTATCTTAATCAGTGGCAATGTCATAGGAGTAACCAAGGGCAACTTACCTGCAGAAAGTAATGGAAGTGGTTATGGGAACACAATGACCCTAGGAGAAAAATAAATGGGCAACAACAAGAGTACAACTCAGCTTGTACTATCAGAAGAAATTGAAGATGGGTGATCACTAGATTGGGGACAATTACCCAAATTAAAGGTTATGGTTCCTTGCTTAGATCCTGGATCTCAATTAGTTTTCAGGTATGGAATCGATTGACTGAAGTGGGGGCCATTTTCCAAAAGGAAGAACCCTAACCTCATGAAAAATATACATGTTAACAATTCCTGGCAATCTTTCTCCAAAGTGACCAATATCCACTAACTTAGGTATCCCAAACATTTTGGATACTGTGAGATGCAAAGGTCTGAGGTGACAGTGATATCCAGGGACCCAAAGTAACACTATGGTTTCCCTATTAGAATGAGGACTTATGGAGTTATGACCAGCGTCCTGCTTACCTATTGGATTTGTTTTCCCACTACAAAGCAGGAACTTCTATCCCTGATAGACTGCCTAAATTCTGGAGACAGACTATTCTATACCAGGAACTATTCCTCCAACCCATATGCCAGCTGACCAGAAATACTGCTAACTTTGAGAAAGTCCCAGTGCAGGAAAGAATTCTGCACCAAATCCAACCTGTAGGGCAAGCATCCCTACTGCTTGGGCCCTAAGACCCTGTAGATCCTCTGATATTAGAGACATCAGTGGCAGGAAAAGGTACAACGTGGCAATGGAGCTATGATAAGCCCCAGTGTGAGAATAGCAGTGAAAGCTCCTGTGATTCTGGAGCAAGGATAATTATATACTTAAAATGAAAAACAAGAAACAACTCCTAGCATACTGCTGGGTATCAGTAGAGATGGAATTCTTGTCCACAAGACACCAAATAAACATGCCTCCAGAACTGCTTATCACGAGTTGGTTCATGCAGAACCCTCAAGTCATAAGGTTGCTTGAGTCCTATAGCACCTATAGCAGTTTGTCTTAAGAAAAGCATGCGCCTCAAGCATTAGAAGCACTAGAGAGCAAGACGCAAGCAGCATAAGCATGTAACCCAGAGCCCCATGACTTTCACCACTGAGCACAGGGCCTCTCCCTCATCTCACTATGATCATTTTGGAAACCTCTTATGACCAGCTAATGGAAGAACAAAAACTCCAAGCTTGGTTTATAAATGGAACAGCTTAGTATGTGGGCTCTTAAAAACTGAAGTAACTGAACTGCAGTCTTATTCTGAAGTGGCATTGAAAGACTGCAGTGAAGGAAAATCCTCCTAATGGGCAGTTTGGAGTGATTCCCCTGTTTATTCACTTTGGATTAAAGAAGTGACCTGATGGAACATACATCCAACCTCATGGCAGGAGCCCATGAAATAGTAAGATTGAAATAATGAGACTGTTGTACCCAAATCCTGAATCCGAGAGACCACCAAAGAGCCAGCTCCGATGCAAATCACACAGGGGTCTTTATTCAGGCTCGAGTCTGGGCTCACGTCCATAACCGGCGCAGTGGCACAGGAACGAGAGCCCCGACCCAGTACAGCAAGCAGTTTATATACACAGTTACAAGGGACGGGAAAGAGCCTTAAACTTGTTTGCACATGATTGGGCAATTTCTCCTGATAGGTACAGGGGCGCTTGGGATTGCTTGG
>CAUYQG010122529.1:0-17871 GCA_963574415.1 Tarsius wallacei | reverse complement strand
GCCTGGCTCTGTGTTCACGTGAAAACCTTGTGATCTAACCTGTGAAAATTTAGGATAAAAAGAGCATGGAAACCTCCATTAAACGGCTTCTGCACTAGATAGGAGTCCAGTCTCTTTCTTTCTTTCTCTCTTTCCTTTTCTTCTTCATATCTATCCCTCGAATCACCGCCGCCGCCCCATCTTTCCAGGGACCCCCAAAAACCCGCGGGGGCTGGCTCCCCGCACAATCTAACTGCTATTTGTGTATTATCTGGAAAAGTACCTTGAGAACTTTTAAATAAAGCCAGTGTCTAAACTTTGCCCAGAATATTTGGATCTGAATATCTCAGGGTATGGCCTGGTTGTTGGGTCTCTAAAAATGTTTCCAGGTGATTCTAATGCACAGCCAGGGTAGAAATCTCTGGTATAAAGTGGTGCCTTATTGTTTTAATTTGCTTTTTTATCTCATTACTTATGATTCTGAGAATATCTTTATATACTTGTTAACTTTTGGGGTTTCATATTTTAAATTATCTGTTCCCCAGTACATTTACATGATTGAAAGCAAGTTAAAATGATGATCAGATATAGATTAAAAGGAAAAATATCATACAGACTGAGAAGTATATAACAGCATAAGAAATGAGCTGTCTTGTTCTCCCCCCCACCACTTAATTTCATTGATTGTGGGATTAGGAAATTCATCTTATTGTATGAGGCTATGGTCTTTGGAAGCCACTTCTTTCTTATCTAGGTGCTGCTTCCTGAATCACTTCTCAGCACCAGCAGAATTAGGGTTGATGATAGAGCAGGCAAGGACCTAGTCAGCAGTCTCTCCATACCTCTGCACTCAGATGGTGCTCTCCTGGCTAGCAGTCTGCCCTTGCTAGTTGACTGGGGCCAGCCACTGCCTCACATGTTATAATAGAATTTCCTCTGTCATCACTCATTGTCAGTTACTGTCCCTGCCCCAGCATGTTACAGTTTTGTAAGTAGTTGCTGGGTTAAGATATGAGTGTCTGCGAGTGAGTTGGCAAGGGCAAAGATCTTATCTGCATCCATGTTACCCAGCAGCTAATACAATAGTTTATTTTGCTAAGATGAGAATTATCACAATATTAGAGACTGATAAACTATGAACAAAAGCAATGAGGAAAATGCCATAGGAAATAAAATTAGTATTTGAAGAAAGAAAAAAGGATCCCTGGAGAGAATAAAAAGAGAGCAACCAAACTACACTAATTTTTTAAAAATTAGTACACTTATGTGGTTCATATGACAAATCAAAGACTAAGGGTCAGCAATGTATAACAATCTCTTACACATTAATCAGAAGATGACAGACATGTTCATTTTTAAATGACATAAACATTTTAGTGAATAAAATTTTTCAGAAAACCCATGAATACAAAATAACACATTCATGATAAAATGCACAATAGTGTCCCACTCTTCTTGTTGAATTACAGAGAGATAAAAATGCATAATGGTCAGTGGTGTTGAGATTAAAGTAAAAACACAGGTGCTGCCCTCTATGGCATGTCAGGGTAAATCTCTGTTGGGATGCAACCTGAATATATGAACATAAGGGAACATGAACTTTTAATTAAAATGTAGTCACAGATGAAATAAAGGAATTATTTACATAAATATTCACCTCAGTTTTATTTTAGATTAGCAAAAAATTGGAAGAAGAATGCTTTTAAAAATCAGAAAAATTTGTTATATAAATTATATTATTAAGGTAAAATATGAAACTATAAATTATATTCAAAACAACAATATCTCTAAAAGTATTTGCAGGCATGAGGCTACACAATTTTATATTTATGCAAATATAGACCTATATATTGCATAATTCTATTCTAAATCTGGCATCTTTTAAATATTAACATCTATAAACATTATGCATTACAAATATAATACTGTCATCCCACAGAAATTATAAGTATTTGAGGTGATGTGTATGTTAATTAGCCTGATATATTTATTCACAAATTGTTTATATACAGAAACATTGCATTGTACCCCATGGATATGTAGTTATTATCTGTAAATTAAAAATTAAAATTTCAAAATTCTCTCTTCTAGCTATTTTGAAATGTTATTTTAGTTACTCTGACTTTTATTACATAGAGTATACATGTGTCAAAATATTACACTGTACCCCATAAAATATACAATTATTCTGAGTCAATTAAGAAAAAAAATTTAATTTAATTTTAAAAAGAAACCAACATTTTATAGTAAATACTATATTTGATGGTAGGATCAGAGATACTTTTACTTTCCTTTTTAGTTTTGTCTGTCTTAAGTTATGCATAGTACTCAAAAATATGTTTACAGCATGAAGATCATTTTTTAAAAAGATAATTCAGTGTAATTTAGATAACACATAAAATTATTGATATGAACTTATTTCTTCTTTACAAAAGGACAAAGGGAACCCATTATTTCATTTCAAAACAAAAGCCAGATGGATAACTTGAAATTCTCATCCAAATACCACAATTTCATGCACTATTGACTTTTTAGCCGGGGAAATGTATGTACTTGAAATAATGAACTGAAGTCATTCCGTATGATAAGACAGAGTATGTGTTTTGCAGTTAATTCATGGGAAACGACTGTGAACAAAATGAGAATAAAATGAGGTCAATTCAGGTACCTGACTGGGGAATGCAGAACAGGAAGTGCTGTTCAGCTCAAGTATTGATCATTTCCTCAGCACAAGACTTTCTGTAATTTCTGTTTTCCCTGCATGAAATGATCTTCTTCTAGTTCTTGCATCCCCCATTGCTATCAGAAGTTATAACATCATTTTTATTTGTTTATTGAACTTATCACATGGAATAGTTGAATCCTTTTGCTTTATTTGCTCATTTCTTCAATTGTTGTTTCTTTCTCTAATGGGCCTGGGAGCTCTACAGAAGCACAGATATTATTCATTTTCTCCACAGTATGTCCCCATTCGTGGCACAGTGCCTGCCACACGACAGGCAATGAATACATAACTGTAAAGTTGTTACTGAGTACGTACAGTCTCCTAGAATGCTCCTCAAAGTTTTGCATTGTTTGTCTACTTTCAAAATCGAAGTTTTACAATCAATGACTCAGTTTCCTTTTGCATGGCAGCATTTACTATATCTTGTGCCTCTCTTGTTCTTGATAGCCTCTGAAATATTCTGCAATTCTCAGAAAACAGAAGATTAATATTCAAGGAAAATGCTCCCCAAGCCAATGCCCCAGGTTATTAGTACTTAGTTAGTGCCTCTATGTGATCTTGCCTTTCACCCATGAGACAAAGCTTTAAAATAATCATGTATTTCATAATTGTATCAATTTTATTCATTTCTACTTTTATATCATGATTCTGGTTGAAATTTATTTATTTTACCCAATTGATTACTGAGGATAACAAATAAAGGACATTTTGGTGGCAAGAAATAGACAGCAATTATAGTACTTTGTTTTCACCAGTTTTACTATACTTAGTGTTTTCTGCCAAAATGTAGGAGGCACTATATAGCCCTTTAGTTAAAACCTAACTCTTCTGAGGTGGGAGTAATTGTAATCATTTTGCAGATAAGAACAGTGACTCAGAATTTTTAAGTTATTTGCTCAAAGTAATTTGAGTTAATTAATGTCAAAGAGCTAGATATCCAGTGTAGGTTGCCCTCATCTACAAATTGGTGTATCTCCTATGACATGGCACTTCTTCAGATAACTCAGAAAATTATACTATGTTCAGGGCCTCACAGTTTAGTCTACATTGAGAGTGGAAGGGTTTTATTTCTGGCATAATTTCTATTTCATGTGTTCCTATTAGCGTCACCAAACAAAGCAAAGTAACAACTTACTACTTTGACAGACAAAAATGTAGGTAAAAGAAATGCAACTTTTTTTCAATGTGTCACTCAACATGTTTTAGAGGGCTACTACATAAAGGCTGAAAAAACAATCTGGGAGAAACATTCAAATGACGTAAGGTAGTTGTGTCAGAGGTACACTGAAGACATTGTGACTAAAGATTTGAGTCACGAATTTCAAGTGGTGGTATCTTACAAATACCCTTTTGGTTTAAACAGCACGCCTATGGAAAAGAGAAGAGATTGTATTTATCGGTCTAATGCTAGAGAAAACATCCACATGTCCAACGCTAAGAACTCCTAAAAACTCATAATGTTTATCTTCTCTAAGGAAGTGCTGGTAGAGACACAAAATTTGTTCACAAAATCTTATTTACCATTACATCGAAATTCCATGAAAAAGTAACAGGAATGACCAACCATAGTTTCCCAGTAGGCTTCATCTTCCTTGGCTTCCCTGAATGGCTCCAACTGGAAATGATTCTCTTCTGGGTTGTGACCATCCTGTACACCATGATCATCCTCAGCAACTCCATCATCATTTTGCTTTCTTGTGTGGACCCTCATCTCTACACCCCTATGTACTTCTTTCTTAGCAATCTGTCCTTCTTGGATCTCTGCTTCACCACAGCCACTGTGCCTCAGATGCTGTCAAACTTGTGGGGGCCAGACAAGAGCATCGGGTACACAGCTTGTGCCATCCAACTCTGTGTGTCCCTTTGTCTTGGTGTCACAGAAGGTATCTTGCTGGTGGTGATGGCCTTTGACTGTTATGTTGCTGTCTGCCAGCCTCTGCGCTACACCATCATCATGTACCACCCTTTCTATTGGAAGCTGGTGCTCATGGCCTGGCTGTCTGGTCTCGTGGAATCTGACTGAGACTCTCATCACATTCCAGCTGCACTTCCGTGCCCATCACCACCTGGATGACTTTCTGTGTGAAGTCCCATCCCTCATACGCCTGGCTTGTGGAGACACCTACACCAATGAGTGGCAGATGACCATCTCTGCTGTTATCTTTATTATGGTGCCTGTGGAATTGATTCTGACATCTTATGGGTACATATGTCAAGCCATAGGAAAAATCAAGTCAGAAGAGGGGCAGCAGAAAGCCATTGCTACCTGTTCCTCTCACCTCCTCATGGTCTTTATGTTTTATGGGACAGTGGCAGTGGTGCATATAGACCCCAAGAACAACTTTTCCTCAAAATATGGTAAGTTCTTCACCTTCTTCTACACTGTGGTCACACCCTTGTTGAACCCTCTCATCTATACCCTGAGGAATAAAGAAATCGAGTATGCTCTAGAAAGACTGCTGAGGAGGAAGTTAAGCCTACAGAAAGATGGGTCATCAATTATGTGAACTGAAAAGGAAATTAAAGATCATGCCATCCATTCATTCTTCACAGAATATCTTTTTAAAAAATCTCTAAATTAGAGATGGATTGTACACAAAGATGACAATGTATGACTTGCGTTTTATCCTCATTGTTTTTCATGTCATTGGTTAATATGTGGCAAAATACATATGTAATACAAGGGTTTGGTGAATTATAAGTGTTCAAAATAGATTTGGCTAGGGTAGAATACTGGTTGTAGAGCTAAATTGTGTTGAGTATAATTCATTGTTTCTTAAGCAACATGAACTCAATGAGCAGAACATTTAAGAATTAGCAATCAAGTAACACATTATTGAGTTTTAAAATTTAAATAGTGTAGAGAATTTTACTCCATGAATTATTTTTTACAAGCCTAAAGGGAGGAACTATTACCTGGAGTTTCCCTAGATGCTTTTTATATATTTACTCTTTCTAATTTGACTATGAGTACGAAAACTTTGGTACCAAGAAGAGATTCCATTTGTGTTTGTTGAACTATATTCTTCTTTCATTTTGAATTTATAAATGATGAATTGATTGCAATGATGTGTCTGTGAGGTGCTACAATGTTGAAGAGGTGTTGGCACTCTTATTCCACGTGACAGATAGATCTCTAATTTACAGTCAAAGAGAATTTAGGCTCCGTGTTATTATAAACATTTGATAAAAACTATTTTTCTTTCTCCATAAAATAAATGTTATTATATTTTATTTTATTTTTTTATTTTTTATTTTATTTTTGAGTTGGAGTCTCACTTTGTCACCCAGACTGGAGTGCAGTGGCTGCTCCCAGCCACCGCTGCCTCGACCTGCTGGGCTCCGACCTTCCGCCTCAGCCTTCCAAGTAGCTGGAACTACAGGCATGCGCTACCATGCCCGGCTAATTTTTGATTTATTATAGAGATGAGGTCTTGCCAAGTTGTCCAGGCGGGTCTCGAACCCGCGGGCTCAGGCAATCCAGTCACCTCAGCCTCCCAAAGGCACGGGATTACAGGGTGAGCCACCGAGCCCGGCTATAAATGTTATTTTAAATTTAGCACAGAATAAGTATAGAAAGGCTAAGTGTCTTATGGGTTTTCTATATTGTTTTCTTTGTTATAAAATTGTACTGCCATAACTTTGCCTGGATCCAAGTGAGTTTTTGCCAGTGGGACTCATATTAAAGTGTACTTTTAGCTATTTGGTACAATACATTGAGTTGAAAACTTTTATTAGGGTTTTCTGAACTGGATATTGGTGACTACTGTAATGACTATCATATGGAAGGAAATAAAAAGGAGCTATCTAAATGTATTTCCTGGAGATAGAAAGGGAGAGTTATATTTTTGGTGTGCATTAATCTGAGGGTCAAGTAGGAATTCCTTTTTTGAAGTAGTTGTATGGAAAAGATGCTTTTTCAGAAGCCTAGGAAAACTTCAGAGAATGAAGACTTGCCAGAAACACAATGTTTCATGCTTGTTGGATGCATTTTAGAGGGAGAAATGGGTTTAATTTTTTCAGTTTCTCTTCTATTTATCCTTTACTGTTTTTACTCTTTTTTTGTTTTTAACAAATACAATGTATCCTTTTAAAAACAAATTTTATTGACTCCACTTGTTTTCATCTTTAAAAATGCTATTTTCCACTAATTGGTCTGTCCCTGTCTGCTCTGTTGTTGTGTTACTTGATGCTCTCAACTACATTCCCATAACTGTCTTCATTATTGTTAACATGAGTCTGTATTAGTAAATCCAAGAAGCAGATTACAGGTCGCAATTGCTCAACAGATAGAGTTTTGTTTATTGTTATTATTATTTTCATTTTTTTGGACATAGGCTCAGTTTGCAATATGTACCAGGTAGGCTTGTGCTAATTGACATTGACCTTTTTTTACTGAAAGACTATAAAGAGTCTTTCCAAAGTGTATACATCCACATATATCAAAACACCATGTTGTATCTCATATACCTATACAATTTTTATTTGATAATTACAGCAATAAAAATTTAAAAAATTAAAAATAAGAGCAAATTAAAGAAAGATGTATTTTCAGACATTTTTAAATCATTAGTGTCTACCCCTCAGTGAAGGAATGATTATGTTTAAGACAGAAATACACAAGCATCAAGATTATGGGAGAGAAAATAGCAATAAAGTTTTGGAAACTGGAAAGGAAAACAAAAACAAAAACATAAAAACCAAAACAAATTTTAAAAACTAGGTTTGACACATTATACCTCAAAAAGCAGAAAACAAAGCTGGATATGGGGAAAGTTTAGAAACAAGTTAAATCATGCTGGAAGAATCCCTACAATGACTTGAAGTTGGAGTAGTCAGGTACCTCTAAATACTGTAGATAGAACTGAAACAAATCATACAAATAATCATAAAAAAGAAGAAGAAATAGAGTGTGCAGGAACCAAAGAAACCCTTTCTTTGAAAGAGAACTGCAATTAATCTTCTATGAGAGAACATCATAACAGATATTAAACTAGAAGAGGATGGTCTAAGGAGAGCATTAGAGAGATTTTAGAAAGGGTTCTTGAACATGTAGATTATAACACTAGGGATCATGAAGTAGACCAAGAAAGACAGATATGTGAAAGAAGGTAGATGATATATATAATACAATTAGAGGTTTGGTTCGTGAGAATCAGGGTGCAAATCAAATAATAGGAGTTTCAGAGGAAAAACACTTGAAAGAAAAGAGAAAGGATAGAAATATTAAAGTCATGTTTCAATGAAATATTCAGGAATTGAAAAACTTTCAAGATTGAAAGTTCCCTCAATTGCCCAAACAATTGATAAAATGAGTCCTTATAAAGATATATCATTATGAAATTTTAATATAATTGCCAAAGAAGAGTTTGGCAGCCTGCAGATGGTGAAGCCCAATATGTTTACAATTGAGACAACATTGGGATTGTCATAGAAATATGAATTTCAGAAGACAATGAAGTTATGCCCTCATAGTCATGAGGAAAAACTACTTTCAACCCACAGATTGACACAACCAAACTACCAATGAGCAGAAGGATAAAAATAATTTTCAAACATGTAAGGCATCAAAACATTTTCCTCCCATGTGCTTTGCTCATGAATCTGTTGGAAATTATGCACCATTACGATGAAAGGGTATTGGAGAAAGATGGAGGTGCTAGATAAGTCGATAAAAGAGCCAGAAGTGAAGGGGTAACTGTGAAGGACATCCCAGGAGGAACTCTGAGCAGACACACCAGGGCAAGCAATCTGGGAGGGAATGGGAGGACAGACCTGCAAAAGCTGTAACCTTTGAAGAAGACATTGAGAGCATTACCGAAGATTCACAATTTTGAGAGAATACTGATCAGGAAGAAACATATATGTATGACAGAGAAACAAATTAAGCAAACAAAATTTATAACCTGATTCATCCCAGGAAAAAGCAAAAAACAAAACAAAAAAGTTGTGTGTTAGAGAAAATATATTAGTTCTACTAATGACTCAGTAGTCAATATGTTTATCTTCTTAATAATATAAGCATGGATTGTGAGTTTAACACAAGTCTTGGAGCTATAGTTTTATTGAGATGATGGGAGAAGACATCTGTGTTGAGATGAGGGGGGTAGGTGCAATGGC
Organism: Tarsius wallacei; assembly: GCA_963574415.1. Classification (NCBI taxonomy): domain Eukaryota; kingdom Metazoa; phylum Chordata; class Mammalia; order Primates; family Tarsiidae; genus Tarsius; species Tarsius wallacei. The sequence continues at coordinate 9,047 of CAUYQG010122529.1, read as the reverse complement.
CCATGTGTGAGTGCAGTGCCTGAGGTATAAACTATTTAATAAATCAAGAGAGACTCCTTGTGAGAGCTCTGCCCAGACAACCTACAGAAGAATGCAGAGCTAGCTAGATGACTAAGGTACAGTCCCCATTGTCTGAAGGAGCAACGGCTACAGACTTAGAAATTATCTGCTCTTAAAAGTCCCTTCCCATTCTTGACTTTCAATTAACTCTAAGCAAGATCATCAGCTGTTATACAGAGAGGATAGATGACATGCCCAAGGCACACATAAATAGGCCAAGATGCCAACTCCGATGGGTTTAACTCCAAGCATATGGCCTTACACCACTAAAGTACCTATGAAATTGGGGTATGGGAGTGGAAATATTTTTAAAAAATAATTAACAGACTAAGAGGAAAAAAACTCATAAAAATCAGTTTATTCAAGAAATGAGCAATCCATTAATTACTGGGATACACCAAGGTATGAGACTGAGTATTCTAGTGAAATCTATTGGAACTTAGAGGAGACTTACAAATTCAACAAGGTACACTTGGAGCAGAGACATTTTTCCACACTAAATGGGAACCCAGTTATTACCAGAGAAGCCATCACAAAGCCCAGATTATAGAGAGGTTGTTTTATGGGTAAGGTTTTCATTAACTTTTAAAGATAAATAATTTGGGTTTTGAAGTCACAGAATATCACCTTATGATACAAAGTCATGCCTGTTATATAAGACATGGCATACATGGTATACAAGAAGATTCACATTGGCAAGAATTCTGGTTGTGCTACATTAAATTACTTAAAGAGATCAATTCAGTGAAAGCAACAACAACAACAAGAGCTATTGAACTTGTATATTGCATTAGAAAGCACAAACGAATATGATATATTTTCTTCACATAAGGAATGGTAAGTCTGTAGTAATAATAGTAACAGTTGCTGGTTCTCATTATTTTGTCATTGTTGTCAGCATACTAAATCATAGTTAACACATTGAGTGCTTACTATTTGCTATTTGCTGGGCACCATGCTGATTGAATACACATCATTGACTATCTGACAAACATGCTTATGTTAAATTCACAAATTCAGTGCTAAGGGGGCGGAGTCCTAAGGCTGCCCTACAATCCAATATCTCTACCTAGTTCATGAATCTGCTCTCAAAGGTGAATCTTTTTTCTTCTCTCTCTTGTTGTTGGAGTCTCACTCTGTTGCCAAGGGTAGAGTACAGTGGCATGATCACAGCTCACCAAAACCTTGATCTCCTGAGCTCAGGTGATCCTCCCACCTCAGCCTCCCAAGTAACTGGGACTGTAAGCATCCACTACTATGCCTGAGTAACTTTTTGTAGAGATGGGGTCTTGCTATATTGCCCAGGTTGATCTCAAACTCCTGGACTCAAGCAATCCTCCTGCCTTGCTCTCCCAAAGTGTGATGATTACAGGCATGAACTACCATGCCAGGCCAGCTTTGTAGTATATTTTGAAGTTTGGTAATATGATTCATCCAGCTTTATTCTTTTGCTTAATATTTCGTTGGCTATTCTGGGTTCCTTTTCATTTATTATATAATCCTAGTTTATTTTTCTTGTTATGTTTATTTTCCCTGTGTGATTATTCATATTTAAATGAGACCAAAGTGATAAGACTAGACATAATAGCCACTAGAAAGTTAGCATAATTACATTATCAAATTAACTTTCTGACTGTTTCAAGGTTTTTGCACTGGTGAATAGAAGGAGATCTCCCTGAGACTAAAAATTCTGTGTTCTTAAAAAGCCAAGAAAAAAAAATTTCCAGAGTTCTTGTTAAAATCTTCAGAGTCAAAATTAATCAAAGTTCTTCTGTTGTTGACACCATTCACTATCTTCTTGTATGAAATACTGAGGGGAATTAGCACTTTGTCCCCCTGTCCCCTTTTCTGGGCTCAAAGGAGCTTATTTTTATACTCAATTTTAGTTTGTGTTTATGTTTTTTCCTTAATACTTGAATAATTTTCTATCACAATGATTAGAAGCAGGAGAATGCAAATGCAGCTTATCTTCTCTATTAATCATCTCAGAATGCCATGACAAAAGACCATAAACTGAGTGGTTTAAACAACCAGGATTTATTGCTCACAGTACTGAAGGCTGGAAGACTGAGATTAAGTGCCAGCATGATCAAGTAATGGTTGGGGCTGCCATCCTTGCTTGTAGAAGGCCACCTTTAAAAAAATGTGTCCTGGTTCGTGACCCGCCTGGGCAAGCGAGACCTCATCTCTACAATAAATAAAAAAATTAGCCAGGCGTGGTAGCGCACGCCGGTGGTTCCAGCTACTTGGAAGGCTGAGGCGGAAGGATCGCCGGAGCCCAGCAGGTCGAGGCTGCGGTGGCCAGGAGCGGCCACTGCACTCCAGTCTGGGCGACAGAGTGAGACTCCAACTCAAAAAAAAAAAATGTGTCCTCAGAAGGCAGAGAGAGAGTTGTCATATTTCTTCTTGTTCTTACAAGGACACTAATTCTATCATGAGGAACCCATGTTTATGACAACAGTGACACTTAATTTCATCCCAATGGCCCCATTTTCAACTACATTGGGAGTTAGGACTTCAACAATCAATTTTTAGAGCATAAGTCTCAGTCCATAGCAGATTCCTTATCTTTGGAATACTGTTGAATTAAGGGAAGAATTATTGACTAATTTATGTGACCAATTTTCCTTTGAACTCTCTCTTTATCCATTGGACTAATTCATTTCAAGTATTTTTACATGTTGAACACAGTGATTCTGTTAATAATCACTAGAAGAAAACAACTGTAACAAATAAAAAGTCTATTTAAAAGTTCTCTCACTTCTTTTTACTGTTACATTCTAATGCCCATTAGGTATACTGCTCAGTATGTTATAGTCTAACAGTCCTGGAAGCCTGGAGAGTGAGAAGAAGAAAGTAAAAAGTATCTAGAGAGGTAGGCTACTGCAGACATAGAGGGCTTGGTAGGGCTGGTAATCATTTCTACTATACAAGGTTGTTAAGTGATTTAAATGAGAATTCTCCTGTGAAGCACTGTAGCAGGAACCACATAGTCAATTAAAAAAATGCACATAGTAAGATTTCAGTGAAGAGGTTACTGATGAACAGTAAATCAGTCAGTTCCCTTTAACTCAATAGCCATCAATTATTAAATAGAGTAGGAAGTTTATTTCAGAAATCAAGCATCACAAAAGACATAAAAAAAGATCCACAACACATGCAGTATTGATCATGACACATTACCTCACTCCACAAATGGTCTTAAAATAAGCTGAGTGGGTGTGTCACACATAGATTTCACTAACAATAATAGAAGGAGCTCCAATATGACCTTTGTTAACCTTTGTTGGTTTATTGTTCCTGTTGGGATAGTTCTACTGTTGCTGCCTCTCAATTCTATGATCAATGAAATGCAGTTGTAGGAAAAGTAAAAAACCTCCATACCAAGAGAAAATAGCCAAAGAACAAGGCGGCCTTCACTACTTCTATCATCTAAATCCCCTTGTAGGCACTTCAGCAACAGAATCTAGATTAGAGATGAAATCTCAAATTCAATGGAGTTTGTATAAATATATTTTAGATTTCCAGCCTTAACAATAAACAACAACAACAACAACAACCAAAGAAACATTTGAAGGAGTGGGGATGATAACAAGGAAGTCAACCACGAAATCCTTTAGAAATGCAGTTGCCTCTGCAACATCAATTGAGTTTTTTTTTCTCTTTAATTCAATGCAATACCACTTGTCTTTTAGTAGGTCTATGTGTTCCATTTCTATTTATGCATATCATAAATACGTCTTGTTTCTTTTATGGCATCTCATTTCCGATATGCTTCCTTTTTCATAGCTTCCATTGTTTTTCTTTGTCTCTTCCTCTTTACGGTTAATTGAGTGTTTTTGTGTTTATGTGTTTGAGAGTTCATAATTTTTAAAGGTTTAAAAATTTTTTTATATTACCCCAACCTGCGAAGACCTCATAGTTTTTAGATCTTTGGATTAGTGTTATATTTCTAATAATATGCTTAAACATCAATTTTAATTTTCCATAACATCTATTTACTAGCATCTACTTTTAAAAAGTACACTTACATATCCAGACCTCTCCCCATACTGCATTCAATTTTAGTTCTTAGTTATATGTTTTTCAACTTAAACACTTAAAAATATTCCCTATACAAAACTGTTTTAATGATATAATTGTATCTGTATTAACTGATTCATCTGCTTTAGGTTGTAAATAGGTTAGTGTGCCAGGGACAGAATTGATTCTGTGAAAATGTAAAGGAAAAGAAAGATATAAAAATATTGGTTGAGGGAGACATCTTTATTAATAATTTAAATGTCTGACTGGGTTTCCAAGATGGCAACGGAGTCGGTCAGAGTTTCTGAGCCTTCATAAAAATGTGTGTGCATAAGGATGAATTGGCTTACAAGTATGTCTGCAAGTTCTGCAAGTGGGTGTGTGAGTGCCTGACTGAGTGGGGATGTGGGAGCAAGTGACTTGGGCTCTCATGCCGAGGTGGCTGCTGCACATGCTGCTGCTTAGATTCCAGTGCTTTTCGCAGCATAGAGGCAGGCATCGTTTTTGGAACCCTGAAGAAAGCAGTGAGGATTAGCTGCTGCTCAGCACATGGTGTCCTGCTTACCACTACAACCTTTAGCACCAGGTCAGACACTGGCATTGGGAACCACAGAGAAAGTGCGGTGGGGGAGAAACTGCAGCAAGGGAATTCATTGCCGAGTGCCAACAGAAGAGAAAACACAGGGGCGCTGCCACCATTTTTTTCTTGGAACCTGGGCAGAGATGTGCTCCCGCCTGCCCATTTGAGCAGCAGAGCTGTCTCCTGATACTGAGGGGGAATTCCACACTTCTCTGAGGTTGGTCACCATTAACCCAGAGAGGATACCCCAGGCGCTATCCCCAGAGGGACAGGGCCGGTGTGAAGTCCCAGTCACCCCATCTCCCACACTGGACCATTTGAGGGACTAGGGGCGAAATTGGAGGAGAAGGATCCAGTCCACAGCAGATGGGTAACGATGATTTTTAAAAACTGATTCAAGCCCCTCCCCCAGCACTCTGCAAGGTGTCTGACCCCAGGCATTGGGAGGCAGGCATGAAGAGAGCTGAACACAAGTGGATCTGTTGGGAGTGGTGTAAAGCCTCCCCCTGACTGCCCAGTGAGCAAGGGGTCCGTTCTAGAGGCTGGAGCCCCCAACCTTCCTCTGGGAGCCAAGACTGGTGGTGCTTGGGTCACGTGGCATAAAAGGAACCTGAAGTTTCAGAAATTGCCACAAGAGAGCACTCAAAAATCATAAAGGTTTTTTTTCCTTTTATTTTGCTCTCTTTCTATATTTCGGTGTGTGTGCCTGTGTGTTTTGTTTTGTTTCTTTTCCTTCTCCTTTTTTGTGTAAGGGTATATATAAGGGTGAATGTGTCTGCATTTTGTTGGTTTTAATTGTTTTTTCATTGTTGGCTTGTCTGTCTGTTTGTTCATTTATTTTTCCTTGCCTACTTTCTCTTCATCATCTTTTCTTCTCCCTTCTCTCTTTTTCAATTCTTTTCTTTTCCCTTATATGTTATTTTGTACTCAGGAGATATGCCTGTGTTCCAATCACATGGACATATTTGTGAGGTGGTGGGAAGTGGGTCCCAGGGAGCCCACACCCCAGTCAGCTATGGTTATGATGGCTTCTGAATCTTAGCTCCTGCAGATGGATTCTGAATCTTAGCTCCTACCATTACACCTTATTCAAATCTCAAATCTGCAAAAAGACAGAGCCCTCCCCCCAAGCCCAGCTTCAAAATTGAACAAATCCAGAGGCTCTACCTATGGAAGAATAGGGGTTGAGCAAACATAAGTGAAACCTACCCTCTTTCTCACTGAGAAGGAATCGAAGAGAAAACAAAAAAAATTTCATCACAAACGAAGAAAAATCAGCAGAAGAACATGGGCAACCCACAGAGTCCTAAAAAAGACAGTGCCTGAGAATACAGACCTCAGAACTCATACCTGGAGAGTACCCAGAAAGACTGGTCTGAGACCACACATGCAGAGATCAAATAATAGATGGAGAGGATGAATAAGAATCAAGAGAGACAAGAAGAAAAAAATGAAAACAGAGATGTTGGCCATAAAAAACACCACTTGTGAAATAAATAACAAACTGCCAAGCTTGGAAAGCAAAATTAACTGAGCAGAAGAAAGAATCTCAGAGCTTGACGACTGAAATATGGAGCTAACCCAATCTGTTAAAAACATAGAAATGAAACTTAAAGACGGAACAAAGCCCCGAGAGATGTGTGATTATATTAAAAGACTGAACTTATGCCTGATCATATACCTGAAGCAGAAAGGGAGACAGAGAACACCTTGGAAGAAACAGTCCAAGAAAACGTCCCTCATCTCATTAGAGATGCAACTGTCCAAACACAGGAGATTCAGAGAATCCCTGCAAGGCATCAAATGAGAAGACCAACTCCTAGACATATAGTAATTTACTTACACAGAGTAGGTATAAAAGAAAAAATCCTAGAGGCAGCAAGAGAAAAAGGTCAGATTACCTATTGGGGTACTGGGGAAGGCTAGTTAGAATAGCAGCAGTTTTATCTACAGAATCACAACAGGCTAAAGGACTGAAGTCCAATTGTCAAAGTTCTCAAAGATAAAAAAATTCCAAACAAGAATTTCTTACCCAGCTAAGCTAAGCTTCATCAGTCACAGAGAATTCAGACATTCAATTCCTAGAGATTATGCTACTTCCAGAACAGTTCTACAGGAGATGCTTTAAAAAGTATGAAGCACAGAAGAAAGAAAAAAAAAAGAATGACATGCACTTCGCAAGAGTACAGGAAAACACAAAATCAATAGAACATACAACACAACTACAGAATTGAAAACATACATATATTTTAACCAAAAGTTAAAAGAAAACAAACAAAAACAAACAAAAAACTTTATAAACCTCATGACAGGGATAAACTCTCACATTTCAATATTCAGCCTGAAGGTGAATGGACTAAATGCACCACTGAAAAGACTTAGAATGGCAAACTAGATAAAAAAAGATAACCCACAGACTCAAAATTAGAAGTTGGAAAACAGTGAACAGAAAACAAAAAAAAGGCAGTAGTCATAATTTTAATATCAGACAAAACAACATTCAAGCTAACAAAAATTTAAAAAGATATGGAAAGACACTACATAATAATAAAAGATTCAATTCATCAACAAGAAATATCCATCCTAAACATATCCGCACCCAACACAGGAGCACCGGGCTTTATAAAGCAACTACTAAGTAAACTAAAAAGATATTCACTCTAACACTATCATAACTGAGGACTTAAATACCCCATTAATAACCCTTGATAGAAGCAAAAAATCAATAAGGAGATCTGGAACTGCGATTTGATGCTTGACCAAATAGATTTATAGATACCTACAGAACGCTTCACCTAACAATTATGGAATACATTTTCTACTCATCACCACATGGAACAACTTCAAGATTGACAACATCCTCAGCCATAAATCAAGCATAAACAAATTTCACATGGTCAAAATACTACCAAGCACCTTCTCAGACCACAGTGGAATAAAAATAAATATTGTCACTAACAAGAGCTCCCCCAAACACACAAGGACATGGACACTAGACAGCATCATGCTGAAAAACACCTGGGTAAACACAGAAATCAAAACAGAAATTAAAAGATTCTTGGAAACAAATGAAAACAAAGACACATCTTACCAAAACCTCTGGGATGCCATGAAAATAGTACTAACAGGTAAATTTATATCTCTATGAACAGACATCAAGAAGATAGGAAAATCACAAGTTAATAACCTGACAAAGCATTTAAGGGGGCTGGAAAGACAAAACTATTGAACCCCTAACTTTAGCAGAAGAATCCGGATCCCCAAAGTAAAAGCCCAAATATGGAACACCGAAAAAAAACCTATCATAGAAAAAAATCAGCAAAACAAAAACTGGTTCTTTGAAAGGATAAACAAAATTGATGAATCCCCACCTAGCCTGAATGACCAAGAGAAAGACAGAAAAAGCCCAAAGAAACACAATTAGAAATGCAGAAGTTCAAGTCACAGCTGACTCCAAAGAAATACAAAAGATTATCAGAGATTATTGTGCACACTGGTATGGAAACAAACTTGAAAACCTAAATGAAATGGAGGGCTTTCTGACATCACACAACCACACGAGGTTGAAACTAGAAGAAATAGGGACCCTAAAAAGACCAATAACAACCCAGGAAATTGATTCCATCATAAGAAAACTACTTACAAAAAAAAATTCTGGACCAGATGGCTTTCCAGTGGAATCCTACAAAACATACAAGGAGGAGCTGCTGTCAATCCTATTGAAAGAATTCCAGGCAATTGAGGAGGACGGAACTCTCCCCAAATCATTTTATGAACATAGATATAAATGGCCACAAATAGCCAAAATAATCCTTAGCAAAAGAAACAAAGTGGGCAGTATCATACTTCCAGACTATAAACTTTATTATAAGGCTACAATAATCAAAACAGCCTAGTGTAGGTACAAGAACAGGCATATAGACCAATGGAATAGGACAGAAATTCTAGAAGCAAAACCTCAATTTCTCAACCAACTAATCTTTGACAAAGCCTCCACCAACAGCCACTGGGGAGAGGAGAACGTGTTTAGCAAATGGTTCTGGGAAAACTGACTGACTACATGCAGAAGAATGAAACAGGACCCCTACCTATCACCATAAATAAAAATCAACTCTAAATGAATCAAAGACCTAAGTGCAAAACCTCAAACTATAAGAATCTTAGAAAATGCAAGAGACACTCTTTAAAATATTGGAATAGACAACCAATACCTGATCATAACCCCCAAATCCCATGACATAAGCTATAAGATAGACAAGTGAGATCTTATCAAACTGAAAAACTTGATAAGCAAAAGAAACCATAAAAAGAGCAGAAAGACAGCACACAGAATGGGAAAAAATTTTGCCAACTGTATATCTGACAAAGGCCTAACATCCAGGAT
>CAUYQG010122524.1:0-42014 GCA_963574415.1 Tarsius wallacei | reverse complement strand
AAACAAAAGGCCTCCTGGGCTCAAGTCACCTAAGTTACAACCTTAACCAGAATTACAAGCCTCCTTAACAAAGGGAAGTATAGGCAAGGGTGCTCTAATATTTATGTGATTGTTAATTTCTTCAGCATGATATACCACATGTAGAAATTAAGAAATTAAGTAAATGTAATGTTTGCAAAGGCACTCTTCCTAAAAATACAACCTGTAGCTTCTCAAATTTCTCCAATTAGTCGCTAATCAGAAGAAATAAAATCTTACAAGTGATTTCTACCCACACATGATATTTAAAATCTCTATTGATACTTTCCTGGCAAGGCCAGTGAGTTCCCTGACAAACATTAAATTGAGCACCTTCTGATTTTTTACAATTTTTCCAACTACAATGTTTAATCAAGTGATTGTGTGATCTAATACCAGGAGGCCGGGGGCGTGGAGACCTAGGGAGGAATTCAAATGAAGGGAAAGTAATTTTTTCATGAATTCCCCTCTTGCCTTTTTGCAAGGGGTAGTGGAGGCATGAGTGGAATTTTGCTTTACATCCTCAGACTGTACAGAACTTTTCAGCTGCACCAATAACAAAAGTAGAAGAAGCAAGGGTCTCAGCTGCCCAGGTTCACTTTGCGACCCGGGGTCTTCAGCCCCCTGGACTTTGTCAGCAGGCAGGTCTCCATGGCTGGCTCCCAACATTTACTGCTCAATTTTGAACATTTCTTCATTGTAGTCTTTAATTTTTGTTTTTATAAGGAAACGCCTTACTGAACTATCTTATTATGCAGTCCAGCTTTTTTTTTTTTAAGCTACTTTGTTTGTTTTCCAGGTATACAGTTAGACAATCTGGTAGTAACTTTTGTGATTGTCTTTTTAATATTTACATCTGTTTGTTACACTCTTAATTAACTTAAACGTCAGCTGATTTTTGTTGCTTTTCTTAAGTACCATCACACTACAACTAAATTTCTCAGTGGCCTCTATTTGTGTGCTATGTATTTTTTCTCTGAAACTTTTGCTTTATGCTGGTCACTTGACAAGAATATTCCTTGGGAAAAAAATGTTGTTTATCCAAACTAGTTAAACAATCTTCCTTTGATTTTTCACAGAACTCATTATAGGTACTAGTTACTTGAAACTTGTTATTGACTATTTACTAAAACTTATTTTCTTTTTAGGCATATAAGATTTACTTTAGTTGAATTTTATAGGTCAGGGAGAATCTATTAATTGTCATCCACAATAAATATATGACAGATTTTATACAAAATCAGTACCAGAAATATCAGGTTATTCCATAAAACTATCCTTTCAGTTCTCTTTATTGCATATATGTAAGTTCTTCCTTCTCTTGTATTGGAGTGCAGAGGCACACTCATGGCCACCCCAGCATCAATCTGTTGGGCTCAGCCAATCCTTCTACCTCAGCTTTCCAAGTAGCCAGACCTACAAGTTTGGGCTATCACTTCTGGCTAATTTTTGATATATTGTTAGAGATGATGTCTCTCCAGTTTGCCCGGGCTGGTCTCAACCCTGCGACCTCAGTCAACCCACTCGCCTCAGCCTCCCAATATACTGAGATTACAGGCTGAGCCACTGAGCCTAGCTCATATTTTCAAATTAATAACTGTTGTAACCAAACTTGAACATTAGAGTCCCAAAATAGTTCTTTTAATCTTATGGCAATCAAAATATTTATTCCTATCTGTTATAATAGTTTTCTTATACTTTTTTCTCTCATAGAGATTGTAAAAACAACACCAATTTTCTACCCCTTTCTGTCATTGCTTAGTTTACAATGTCACTTTATAGATCATCTGCTTGAATTTGTGCTGACCTTGTGGCTGGCTTCGATCCATAGAATGTCACAGAAGTGTTAGCATTCCAATTTGCAGTCCTGGTTTCAACAGACATTGTCAAGCTTGGGCTAGACTCCTGGATGACGGCAGACCATATGAAGCTAAACCAATTATCCCAGCTGAGGTCATCTTGAATCAATGAGCAAGCCTAGCTGTGATCAGTCGAATCTGAAAAGTCAGCAGGACTGTAGAGTAAAATGGACTGTGGAACTCATCCAGAGAAGATAACTGGATCTCAATGAGGGAACACATATTGCCTACAAAGATTGAGATCTGGCAATATCTGCACAGCAGTATTTCAGAATCCAGAGGAACTAGTGACTGTCGTGTGCCTTGTGTCTATTCTCTTTCAAATGAGAGTGTTTATTTTTGTATTGTATATTGAAAGTGTGAGAGTCATGTAACTTGTATGTGTGTCTTGTAAGCTCCTAGGTCTCTAGGTCAAGAGTAGTCATATCTGAAAAAGAACATCCATATTTGCTGTAAATTGTAAAATTCTGGACTTGGAACTAGACTGGGGACTGGAGTTAGGATAGGGTGAGCGTATTTTGCATATGGGGGAGGCATTAAAAAGTAATAATTCTAGACTGACTATGGTAAGTTGGTATTTGGCACCCTCTCCTTCCCTCAGTTAGCCATCTATTTTTGTGGTATGACTTTGTAATTTGTTTCAAGAATATTGACATTCACTTCCCCCATCTCTTTAATATGGGTAACAGGTTAAGTTGGAAAGTAAGTTGTACTCGTCATGATATTAGATTTTGTAAAAACTTGCACTGCCTCTGCTCTCTCTCATTGCCCTTTCATTACTGTGAGATCTAGTTATCTGGAAATGAGACATCACATGGTTTCAACTTTCATTGTCTCAGCAGAGATTGGCTCTGGTCAGCCAGTTCCAAGGCAACCAACCAGTGGGCAATGGGTTTGAACATGTAAAACTATCATGAGCTGTGACTGGCTTAACTTAACAGAACCATCTACATATCCATGTCCTGGCTCAATAAATCTTGTTAGTTTATGCCACAAGTTTTTAGTTTGTTACACATCAACAGATAACTAATATATTTTTAATAATTCAAATTATTAAATGAATATCCAATACCTGATATGCAAGTTTTGTTTTCTGTTTTTTCTAGTGTTTTACTTTTTAATTTAATATATATACTTTCCATTAAGTATCAGTACACTGTGATTTCTCTGGTTTTCTATCACATCCCAAAGATGTGCACATTGGACTAATTGGCATGTCTAGATGAATCCTGGTATGAATGAGTATAAGTGCCTTGGAGTGGTGTCCTATCCTATCCAGGGTTGGTTTCTACCTTGCAGCCAAAACTGCTGGGATAGGCTCCGTCCATTTGTGACCTTGAACTGGAACAACTGGGTAAATATTTACCTTACTTTTTTTTATTAAGCTTTCTTAGATGCATGTATAGCTCACATGTATCACAATGTTTAATAATAAACGTGTTGTAGTCCTTATTTAGAAGCTTGATGATGTTTTATGACCAGAAATATGCCATAGGAACTTATCTCTTTATATTAACTTATGAAAAAATTGGTTTTGTTACATATCATTTCACCTATGTAGTAGTTTTCAAGAATCTATCAACAAAGTCAAAATCAATTTAAATTTTGTTTTCTACATAAATAGGACTCAAACCCTTGCCACTGAGAAGTATTAGGAAAATGTAGACTACAAAATATAACTTTATAAAGATGATAATTTTTAGAATAACATTTCCTTCTAATAAAACTATAACAGTTATTTTTATCATTTTCTTGGGAAGAAACAAAAATGATAGGCTTGTTTCCAACTATTAGCAAATCAAGGAGCTTGTAGTCCAATTAAATAAACAGATATGTGGGAATCAGATCATATATATTTCTAAATCTACAAATGCCATGGAATTTTATAAAAAGTGACTTAGGAATAAGATATAATCAGGATAAGGAATATTGACAGGAAGCTGAGTCCCTCATTATAACAGCAAACAAGATGCAGAAATAAAGTTCTAAAGAACAAGAATTGGCAACTGTATTCAAAAATATAAACTTCTTTGAAAAAAACTCCTCAAGTAGATTTAAAAATTATTTTTAAAACCATTAAAATATGGTTAATATTTTGAGAAAAAAATTATCATTTTTATATTATATCAGTTCTTATATTTTGATACCAAGTTGATAGATACCCAAAGTATATGAACCAAAATGAATTGAGCTGAATATGCTTTTTCTCCTGTTGGTTATAAAATATCTATACTTTTTATTAATGAAATAATTTATCATCTAATTAAAAATTAAATTGTTGAAAGCGCTCTTATTTTTGCAAAGATGAATTTGCAGTATCAAGATATTTTTTACTTTCCAAGTTGTAATTTTTCTGAAACTCTTTAGAAAACAGAAACAGAAAATATTGAGTCATGTTATATATAAGTTTGATTACTATAAAACACTAGTTTTAAGGCCAAATTTTATTTTCATTAGCTCACACACAAAATTATGACTATTCAGTTTTTGTATTTAAACAAGTGTATTAAAAGTGATTAGAAAAAATATTTTAAAGCACTTATCTTTGCATATGACCACTAAAAATGATGAAATATAGTTCTATTTTTATTGTATTTATATTTTTAATTCAAACTGTATTTGAAAAATTTATACATTTCAAGAATTTTCAAGGAAATTAATAAAGATAAAAAATAGAAACTTATGGTCATTTTTTCCACTAGAAACTTTTATTGAAAACCTTAGTGATTCTTTCAATAACAGAGAGGATGACAAATGACCTGAGGTGAATCTAAAACAAACCCAGGTCTATGAAGAAGGTCAAAATTGAAGTGAACAAAATCAAATTAAGTTTCAAAAAATAAATTATTATTGATAAATAAATGGATAAAAGAGGAAAGAGAATAAACCAATTGTGGCTCAGTAATTTGTTAAAGATATTGTTGAAAAATTTCCATGCAATCCATATTTTTTGTTTTAGTATATTAGGTGTATATTAGCTATGTGCTTTCCTTTGAATACAGAGAAAAATTAGTGGTATCTGCATCTTCTCACCTAAATAAACTAATATCTCCGTATTAGGTCTGTCTGAATAGGGGGAGCGTGACTATATTCAGTGACAGATAATTTTCAGCAGAAAAACAAATGACTCACAATTATCAGAAATTTACTTTCTGAACTCTGCTACCCCTAACTTTGCCCGTGGTGTGTTAGACAATTCAATCACCTGCCACAGGTTGGCAAGGTTCTCAGGTAGAGGCATCAACAAGTACACAAGCTTGGAGACTAGTAAGAGTCTTCACATTGTGGTCAAAAATCGCTGGTTGAATGTAACAATTCAATTTCATCTTTGCATGGTTCCAATGTAACTGGAGAGAGAAGGTGAATAATAATGAATATTGTAAAGTATGAAAACAGAACACAAACAAACAAAAAGTGTGAAATAATAGCCTAGTTAACCATCTAGTCCAATATCTTACCCACTGCCAAAGTTATTTCTCAAACTCTCCTGCAGTTGGACATCTATTTTATTTGTGGGCCGTTTGGAGATGGAGATCTAATCGCATCTCAAAGGGCAATTTATTTACAATTTGAGTAGTTCCACTGACTAGAAGTCTCTTCTTTCACGAGGAGTCCTGAACACCAATTAGAGGCAATGATCCTGGAGTCAATCTTTCCAAACATTGTAAGATTGAATCTAAGTTCTGCCAGTTATTCGCACGGTACTAGGTATATTATGCTACCTTTCTATGTCTCAAGTCATTTCATGCATAAAATTGGGGAAAACATGACTTTTTGGGGGGACTGGTATGTAGAATAAGTGTGACACCCCACCTAAAGCCTGAAGCACAAAATTTGGCTAACAATCCGTTAGGAATTGTTCTTCATTATAAATTTTTCTTAAAAAGCATTCATTCACTGTTCTCTGTCGAATTGCCTATGCACCACCCTTCTGTCATTTGGAAAGCTTTCTGATTTTTTTTATACCTTTCCTAGAGAAAAAGTTGTGTTTATTCTGGTTTTCCTTGTAAGATTTGTCTTCCTACCTTTATAATCCTGTTTACCTTCCTCAAACAACACAATTGTCACTGTTCTCTATAAAATAAGGAAAAAACAAAATACCTCAGATATTCTCTGATAGGAGTACAGAATTCAGAAGAATCCCTTTACTTATTTTGTACCAATAAATATTGATGGCTTATACTAAGTTGTTTTGTTGTTTTTCATATAAACTATAGTTAGGCCAAGTCACTCGCCGTGTATTATTTGTATTTGTTGTGCAAACAGAACAGGATAGGAGTTTCTAATTGTCCATACAAGGTCCCATTATTTTATTGTGGACAAGGGTCCCAACTGAACAGATCTTTTAACAATTCTATTTCTATAACTATACTAACTTTTGCTCAATTTGGTAGCATAAGTTGATGAAGAAATACCTATTGGCCTTTGAAATATTTGATGGATACAGGCTCAAATCTGAGTACTGAGGACAATCAGCAGAAATACCCCAACAGACCAGCATTGATGTACTTATTGATGTGCTTTGGATATGGTTATTACAACAGGTGTTAACTTATCTAACTCATCTAAAATTTGCTTCAGTTTCTACCTTGTAAACAAAATAATTTCTTGAGATACAGTCAGACGTCTGACAAAAATATAGATACAAAATGTTCACATTATGTTCCTCAATTTTCTAATCTATAATGCCATATAAAAAAGACCTAGACTAATTTCAGAGAACCGTTTCATAGGCATAGTAAATACGTCAACTATAACTCAACAATAGCTAAAGGATTCATAATCATTGGGGTTGATATGGCAGATGGATTCACGTAAAGGGATGTCTGTGTTTATGCAGGCAATGAAAGAGCCATGGATGCAGTGGCAGATGTTGCTATTTAACAAAAATATGTTTCCCCTTCGAGCTATAAATAACTAATTTTTTAGCCTTCCCTGCAGTTAAACATTGCTCTGTGACTGAGTACTAACCTGTGAAAGGTGATTGGAAGGAAATTGCAATGTAGTTGCTAAATTTTTAAAACGAGTGTGTTCCTCTTTTTCCTTTAATTCTGGGTAGATGTAAGGTTTAAAAGGGTTCTGGAGAATGGCAGGGTCACATCATGACTACGTCCTGGTGCCTGCATCATCACAATAAAGAAAATAACTTGATGAGGAACATCTGCTTTCACAGAGAGGGAGAGAAAAACAGTATGTGTGCAGGTGCATGCAGGATGTGTGGTTCAAGTCATTATAAAATTTAGAGCTATTGCTATGGTATGGTAGTGAAGTCAACTAAAGAAATACACTTGAACTATTTATATATTTTCTTTATCAAAAGATTTTCACCTCATGCTGAAAAAATTTCAGTGGCAAAAATCTTAACCCTTCTAAGGCAACTCATTTCATCAATGCAAAGGTCTGATTAAGAGAAAGTTACTTTTGCTCTGAAATACATCCTTACCGTGACTATCTAAAATCGTCTGCTTTCAAAGGGTAATCTTTTAATCATATAAATAAACAAAGTTCAGTAATAATAGTCAAACAAAATAATGTTTTATAAAGTTTAATAAATAAAATATATTTAACTTCTTGTGTGTTGATGCAGTGCCCCACGGTAAAATGACTCAATATTTAAGTAGAAGCGAAACAACGGGAGCAGGTTCTGAACTCACAATGCATATTACCCTCCAATTCCACATACAAGGATTGCACACTACATCTTAGTGAAGCTATGGATAAAATACTCTCTGAAATACATTGTATCAGTTTGGAGCTTATGTCAGGCATCTCTGGGTATGGTGGGAGACCTCTGTGGGGTGTTATCTTGATCCTTTCTTCTCATAAACACACAATCCCTTGATTATGCCTCAAAACAGAGAATATCTTCCTGGGGCTATCCAAGTTAAGAGAAGCTCCATCTCTATCGAAAACTGACCCTGGAAACATATCATCCTTGTCAAAATAACCTAGAATCTTCCTGAGGTTTTTTTTTGTTTGTTTTTTTTGTTTGTTTTTTTTCTGTTGAGATATACCTAACTTCAGCTACATGCTCACAAAAAAGTTATTAATCTTTCTTTTTTTCTATTTCTCTGATCTTAACATTGCCACAATGGATAGAATAAGATTTAGATAAAATAGGGTATCATATGAGTATGAATCTATCTAAATTTATAGGAATTATATTACCTTTTATTAAAGTTTTCTTTAATCATCAATGCCTAATGCATGATAAAAAATAACCATATATTCCTGTTTTCAGTGCTTTGGTAACTCTTACTTTTTTAAACATTACTCCATGATTATTTGCTATGATAAAACAACTGATTTGCAGCTGTGACATGTAATTATTATAAGCCAGAAGGGTTGAGTTTATGAGACAGTAAGATTATTTTATAATAACTTATTTGAACTTAAATTTCATTTTATTTATAAATGCTTCTTGTATCTTTTTCAAAGAACCTTTTTCTAAATAAAACTGAAGCAAATTGGAACTGCTGAATTCTGCTATTACAATATTAATCATCAATATCACACCATTACCTTCTAGAAGTGATCCAATTATTTTTTTCATCACTTAGTTATGAATATATTTAACAAAACAATCAATTTTTGACTTATTGTCAATTATAAAGGCTTATATAATACAATCAGCCTTTTTAGGGATTGGGGGCTGCTGATATTATTCTTAAAAATTCAGCATTACTCATAGATTCCTCACATGCTTTGTTTTTAATTTCCATCATAGGTAAATATTCTATCACCTTTAATTTCCTAGAGGAGCTCAGGTACAGCTGTTTTAACTTTCAAAATACAATTCTTTTTTTTTTTTTTTCTCTCCACATGAGGGCAATATATAATTGCATAGAGAGAAATACTTTATCTTTAGTGCCTTCTAGACTGCTTGAGATATTGTCCATTTCAAAGGTATGAAATAAATCATTTATATTTGAATTCTTAAAAGCTCATACCTAAACTCTAGGGGCTAAGAATAATTATGATCTGTCTTCATTTAAATGGCTGTCATAAACATGAAGATAGCATGATTATGATTACTTTGTCCCCAGGTGGCCTTCCCTCTCTCAATAACTATTTCTTTTTTGTTTATAGAGATTCCTTGAGAAACAAGTTCACCAAAAGAATATACTCTTGTTTATTCACTAAAGTAGAGGATTTTCAATATTGACTTTTTAAAAGGAAAATAATAAACTGCATGACCTTATTGTAATCCTGATCCTTATCCTAATCCTCAGAAAACATGTCCAAAGCAAGTTAAACATTAAAATAAATCTATGACCTCCGTGACTACTTGAAAAACCTTTATGCTAATATTCAGTATTTGAATCACTACTACAGTCGTGTTTTCCACTCTCATGTAAATAAAACTTTTTAGCACTCTAAGACATAAAGCATACTTATTTTAGCAAAATGGGACAGCTCACATGATTTTTGATAGAATTTCTTAATAACCATTGTTGCCCCATATTTTGTTTTATAATCTATTTTAGGAAATTTGCGATATCCTCTTAAAGGCCATGCTGTTTGAAGTCTACTCCCACAAAAAAAAAATAAAAAAAATAAAAATAAAACTTTCATTTGTTCTTTGAATTGTACCTGAATATTAAATCAACAATGGAAAGTAAATGATAGACGATAACATAGGCAAATTATCCTCACATAGAGCTCCAGCTTTCTTTACTGTATATATATATACTGTATATATATATATATATATATACAGTCTTATATACAGTCTGTTTATATATAATAAAATCTTTATTTTTATTTAGATTCAGGGATATATGTGCATGTTTGTTGCATGGACATATTGTGTGGTGGTAGGGATTTGGACTAAGATGGTCCATTCCCCAGATAGTGAACATTGTATCCCATAGGTAATTTCTGAACCCTAATCCCTCTTACTACCTCTCCACTTATTGATGTCCCCAGTGTCTATTGTTTCCATCATTGCAGACTAAGTTACTGAGTAATCTCACTTAGGATGATGATCTCTAGCTCCATCCATGTTGCTGCAAAGGGCATGAATTCATTCTTTTTTATGGCTGCATAGTGTTCTGTTTTATAAATATATGTATATAAAACACCTAAGTGCCTTTCCACAATTGACAGGATAGAAAACATGTGAAATATATTACTTATATATAATATTAATTAATGTAATTTATATATATTAAATTAATTTTATATAAATATATATTACATATAAATATATAATAAATATATATATTTAACGTATTTTTATCCTGTCAATAGAAAAATGATGGAAGCAACCTAAAACCTAAGTGCCTTTCAACAATTGACAGGATAAAGAGTATGCAAAATATATTATTAATTAAAATATATTATTTTATATAATATCAATTTATTATATGATATATATTAACTACTTATATATTTATATATGTTGTATATTATATAAATATATGTTATATATTTATATAAAAATAAATTTAATATATATAAATTGAATTAATTAATATTATATAACTAATATATTTCACATATTCTCTATCCTGTCAATTGTTGAAAGGTTCTTAGGTTTTAGGTTGCTTCCATCATTTTGCTATTGTGAACAGTGCTGCAGTAAACATACAAGTACAGTTATATTTTTATATATTGATATGTTTTCTTTGGGTAGGTCCCTAGGAGTGGGATTACTGGATCGAATGGAAATTCAAGTTTTAGTTTTTTTTTAGTTTTTTTTTTTTTTTGAGTTGGAATAGTTCACTCTGTTGCCTAGGCTTTTGTACAGTGGCATGCTCACAGCCACCCCAGCATCAACCTGCAGGGCTCAGGGGATCCTTCCGCCTCAGCCTTCCAAGTAGCTGGAACTACAGGCATGCACCACCATACCTGACTAATTTTTTTTTGGTGGGGGTAGAGATGAGCTCTCACTAAGTTGCCCAGGATGGTCTTGAACCCATGGGCTCAGGCAATCCTCTCACCTTGGCCTTCCAAAGTGCTGGGATTATAGGTGTGAGCCACCACGCCCAGCAATTTTTAGTTCTTTCAGAAATCTCCATAGTGTTTTCCATAAAGGTTGAACTTCCTTACAATCCCACCAACAGTGAATGAGTGTTATCTTTTCTTCTCAACTATGCCAACATCTACATCTATTGTTCTTCTACTTTCTAATAATGGCCTTTTTTTTTTTTTTTTTTTTTTTTTTGTAGGAGTCTCACTCTTTCGCCCAGACTGGAGTGCAGTGGCGCTCCCAGACACCACCACAGCCTCGACCTGCTGGCTCCGGCGATCCTTCCACCTCAGCCTTCCAAGTAGCTACCACACCTGGCTAATTTTTTATTTATTGTAGAGACAAGGTCTGGCCAAGTTGCCTTGGCAGGTCTCAAACCACAATCTCAGTCAATAATGGCCATTTTGACTGGAGTGAGTTGATAACTCATTGTGGTTTTAATTTTCATTTTAATTTTCATTTCTCTGATGATTATTGATGTTGAGTATTTCCTCATATGTTTCTTGACCACTCGAGTGTCTTCTTTTGAGTGGTGTCTTTTCATGTCTTTTGCTCAATTTTTAATGTTTTCTTTCACATTTAATAGTTTGAGTTCCTTGTAGATTCTGAATATTAGCCTTTGTCTGAGGAGTAATTTTCAAATATTTTCACCCATTCATCAGGTTTTATTTTTACTCTTTAAAAAATTTATTTTGCTGTGAAGAAGTTTTTTAGCTTAATTAAGTCCCATTTGTCTGTTTTTGTTTTGATTGCTTTTGGGGTCTTCATCATAAGTTATTTGCCTACACCAATGTCAAGAATATTGCTTTTGAGGATTTTTATGGTTTTATATTTAAGTCTTTAATACATCCTGAGTTAATTCTTGTACATGGTGAGAGATAGGGTCCAGTTTTATTCTTTGGCATATTGCTTATCAATTTTCTTTGTATTCTTATGTCCTGGGAATAGAGAATCCTGTCCCCATTGTTTATTATTGTCATTTTTGTCAAATATCAGTTGGTTTTAAATGCATGGTTTTATTTCTGGGTCCTCAATTCTGTTCAACTAATCTACTTATTGTACCAGTAACATGCTGCTTTAGTTTCTGTAGCCTTATAGTAAAATTTCAAGTCAGGCATTGTGATGCCCCAAACTTGTTCTTCTTGCTTAGAATTGCTTTGCCAATTGAAGGTCATTCTTGGCTCTGTATAAATTTTAATATTGTTTTTCTAGTTCTTTGAAGAAAAAAGTTGGTGTTTTGGTTGGGATTGCATTGAATCTGTAGATTGCTTTGGACAGTATAGTCATTTTAACATATTTATTTTTCCAATCCATGCGCATGAATGTTTTTCCACTTACTTGTATCATCTGTGATTTCCTTTATCAGTGTTTTGTAGTTTTTGTTAGGATCTTTCACCTTCTTAGGTTTTTAGGTTCATGTGTATGCGTATGTGTGGTGTGTGTGTGTGTGTGTGTGTGTGTGTGTGTGTAGTGTAAATGGGATTGAGTTCTTAATTTGTTTCTTAGCTTGAGTGCTGTTGGTGTACAGGAACACTACAGACTTTTAGACATTGATTTTGTATCCTGAAACTTTACTGAAGTTATTTATCAGGTCTAGAAGTTTCTTGGAGAAGACTTTATGGTTTCATAAGTATATAAACATGCCATCTGCAAATAAGAATAGTTTGATTTCCACTTTGCTGATTTGGATGCCTTTTTTTGTATTTATTTTTATTTTTTGCTCTTTCTAAGACTTCCAACATAATGTTGACTAAGAGGGGATTTCCTTGTCTTCTTCTTGTTCTGAGAGAGAGTGTTTTAATCTTTTCCTTATGAAATATGTTGTTGGTTGCGGGTTGGTTGTATGTGGTACTTCTTATTTTGAGATATGTTTCTTCAAAGCCCAGTTTGTTGAGGGCTTTTATAATGAAAAGATGTTGGATTTTATCAAATCTTTTCTTGCACCTATTGAGGTGATCATATGGTTTTTATTTTTGCTTCTGTTTATGTGGTGGATAATGTTTATTGATCTGTAGATATTGAAATATCCACTTGGTCTTGATGGATAAGTTTTTTGATATGCTGTTGAATTCAGTTTTCTAATACTCTGTAAAGTGTTTTTGCATCTATATTCATCAAGAAAATAAATCTGTAGTTTTCTTTTTTATTGTGTCCTTGCCTGATTCTGGTATTAGTGTGATATTGGTTTCATAGAATGAGTAGGAAGGAGTCTTCCCTATTGATTTTCTGGAATAGTTTCAGTAATTAATATCAGCTTTTCTTTGTATGTCTGATGAATTCGGCTATTAATCCATCTGATCCTGGGTCTTATTGCTGTTTTGTGAGATTTTTTAAATTAATAATTCAATTTTATTGCTCATCATTGGTGTATTTAGGGTATCTATTTCTTCCTGGTTCCATTGTGGGAAGTTTTATAATAAAGACAGGGAAGAGTATTATATAATGATAAAGCTTACGATTCAACAAGAAGACTTAATTATCTTAAACATATACACATGAAACACTAGAGCACCCAAACTCATGAAGAAAACACTATCTGACCTTAGAAAACATATCAATAGCAATACTATTATAGTGGGAGACTTCAACACCCCCACTGACATCACTAGACAGATCATCAAAGCAGAAAATTAAAAAAGAAACACTGGACTTACACTGGTCTATCAAGCAATTGGACCTAGCAGGCATCTACAGAACTTTCCACCCAACAACTGCAGAATATACATTCATCTCATCTCTGCATGGAATATTCTCTAAAATAAACCATATGCTTGGTCACAAAGCAAATCTTAATAAATTTTAAAACATCAAAATTATACCAAGCATCTTCTTGTATCACAGTGTAATAAAATTAGAAATCAACACTAAAAGAGTTCCTGAAACTACAACACTATATGGAAAGTGAACAACTTACTCTTGAATAAACCTTGGGTAAACAATGAAATAAAGGCAGAAATTAAAAAAAAAAAATGGAACAAACGAAAATAGTGACACAACATACCAAAGCCTTTGGAACAAAGCAAAAGGATTTCTGAGAGGAAAGTTCATAGCATTAAATGCCCACGTCAAAAAAATCAGAAATCAGTTGCATAACTTTGCATCTCAAGAAACTAGAGAAATAAGAACAATGTAACTTATAACTAGCAGAAGAAAATGAATAACAATGATCAGAGTAGAACTAAATGAGATTGAGACAAAAACAGGATACAGAAAAATCAGTGAATAAAAAAGTTGGTTTTTTGAAAGGATAAACAAGATTGACAGATTGCTAGTTAGGCTAACCAGGAAAAAAAGAGAGAAATTCAAATAAATTCAATCGAAAATGACAGCGGTGACATAACAAACAATACCATAGAATTAAAAAAAAAATCAACAGTGACTACTATGACTACCTCTATGGCATCAAAATGAAAAACCTAGAGGAAATGAATACATTTCTAGGTCTATTTTTGCTGTTGTCATTGCTGTTTGTTTAACAAAGAACTTGAGAAATATCTTTGCTTCTTATATGTTAGATATACATAAATGGATGCATGTGCTAATTTTACACAGGGAACATGTGATGTCTGTTTACATATTACTAAAGAAAAATGTTACCAAGGAAAAAATTCATCACCCAGACTTCTGTAATGCCTTTGCATTTTTGTGATTAATATAGTAACTTTCTGCATCTGCTCATTAAGTTAATTCAACACACCCCTGTTTCCTAAGCTTTCTACACAATTTACAAATGTTGACCATTTCTCTTCTTGAAACTCTTTTCTCTTTATTTCTATATGTTTACAATGTCTAATTTTCCTTCTATGTTTATTTTATTTTTTCTCAATAATTTATTTCTCCAGTCACCCCTTACATATTGTGTTTCAAAGTCCCTGCATTGGGCATTCTGTTCTTGTTCTATGTACCTTCCTTGTTGACCACTGCATAACAATATGACTTTATGTACCATGTAAATGCTGACAAATCTCAGAGCGAAATTTCTAACCAAATCATCTCTACTGAGTGCCATACCTAAATTTCAAATTATATACAACCCATTTCCATGTAGATATCTGAAAGCAGCATATTTGTAACATGTTTTCTTCCTTCTGTTTTTTCTGTCCCAGTGAATGGAACTACTCAGCCAGTGCTATTCTAGTCTCCCTGCTATCACTCACTCTCTAATTCAAAGTAGTTACAAAGAGTTAGTCTACTTTCTTAACATCTCTTATACCTCTTCCCTTTTCTTATTTTCATCTACCATTACCTCAGTTTAGGATTTACCATTTTTACCAGGACAATTGGAATAACTCCCTAATAAATTTCACTCCTGTGTTTTCTTGCCTAAAATCTACTCTTCACACAAAGCAAGGGTAGGTAATCTTCCTGTGAAATCCATTGGTAAAGCCATTTCTATATTTAGAGTTCTTCAGTGAAATCCTATAAGCTCAAATCTCTTAACATGGAGTCAAAGGTGCTTCATGTTATGCTAGGTACCAACTTCTGCAGTTTTGTCTCTTGCCGATTCTTTGGGTTCATTTTTCTTTATCCACTCAAGATTCTTCATATTTCTTTGGAAAGGCCTGCTGTTTGTGAAGCATGCCACTCTGCATTGCTGTTTCTTCTCTCTATTTACTGTCAGCCCCACAACATATACTAACATTTGTCAGATGGCCGAATAAGTTCGTGTGTTCGTGTGTGTGCATGTATTATTCACTCAAGTCATTTAAATTATTCCAATCATATTTAAGTGAGTACTTCTATGTATTTGCCTCTTTCCCTTGTGGCTCTTGCCAACATATCCATGATCATTTCTCTACCACATAAGTATCTTGAAGGCAGATTTTTTTTTGTATTTGTTTTTGTTTTCAGTAGTGTCATCCATAGAACAAGAGATGAGAAAAATGATTTGGAAAAAATGAAGAGTAAAATTGCACAGACTAAAAATTAATGATTCAAGATTTATCACAATATGTGACATATAAATATCTGCCAAATATAATAAACAAGATATGGCTTCACTCTTTTGTCATGGCAATGTATCCCTCACACAAATGCTGATGCTGCCTTCTGGAATTTATTTACCATTTTGTTTTCATAATAATTAATGAATTCATAAGAATGCATCATGGGTTACCTGATAATAGTCATGTTCACAAACTATTTCACTGAAGTGCCGGGCTCGGTGGCTCAGCCTGTAATATCGCGCCTTGGGAGGCTGAGGTGAGTGGATTGCCTGAGCCTGCGGATTCGAGACCCACCTGGGCAAGCAAGACCTCATCTCTACAATAAATCAAAAAAATTAGCCGGGCATGGTAGCGCACGCCTGTAATTCCAGCTACTCGGAAGGCTGAGGCGTAAGGATCGCCGGAGCCCAGCAGGTCGAGGCTGCGGTGGCCGGGAGCGGTCACTGCACTCCAGCCTGGGCGACAGAGTGAGACTCCAACTCAAAAAATAAATAAATAAATAAATAAATAAATAAATAAATAAATAAATAAATAAATAAACTATTTCACTGAAGTTATACTCGGAATCCTTGGCATATGTAGCATCTCTATTTTTCCTTGTCAGTCTATTCTTTCTTATTTCTATATCACCACATAATACTCATGGGAGGAATTTATCTTCCATCTATCAATCGTGGTTTCTAATCTAACCTTTGCTTTTCTGAGTGTCCTCAATCATATAACATTAATCCTTTTTTTAGCAATGTAACCTATCAAATACTAATATATTCTCATTTTTTTAAAGATTGTGCTTAGACTTCTCAGAATAACATTTACTTCTGTGACAACATTCTCAGAAAGGTACTTATTTTCTCACAAAATCCTTGTCTGGTTAAGAATTTTCCTAGATCTATACGATTTTTCTAGATTATAGCCTTTTTTTGTGCTTCATTGTAATATCATATCCTTGAAGACTTATATCATGCAGAAACATTTCCACTATCACCGGCTGTGGCAGAGAATTCTGGTGTTACCAATATCCATATTCATACGTCTTCTTTCTACAAAAACAGCTAAGCTATATTTCCAAGCTCTCTTATAATTATGTGGGCATCTGAGTTCCAGCCAATTAAAAGTGAATACATTTGAATTGTACCACTTCCAAGGTTGGCTTCTAAAACATCTCACTCGACCCTTCTCACTCTGTGTCAACTCTTATCTCCCAGCCATATGCAGCTAATTCTACTGAAAGCCCAAGGGCACGGAAGGATCCTGGATACTTGTATCACCTTGAACACCATCTGCCACATACTCTTAAGGACTGTGCTGTGAATGAAAAAGAGAGGTTTCTTGTTTTAATGAATGAGACTTGGATATTTTAAGAATAGCAATTGTTACTTGGTTTAATTAACATGTCTTCTAAATATCAAGTTATAGTCTTGCATTTCAAGGAGAATGTGACAACTGGCTCATTTTTTTTCCTTTACATTCGCTCAATTTCTACTATTCTGAGTAACTTTATTGCACTCAGAATTTCTTAACATTTTCTATGATAATTATTTCACATCATTTTTCTTTAGTAAACTACTTTTGAGGTCTCAGGCAGTTCTTATAACACCATAAATTGAACTATATCCTTAATCTTTTTCTCTATAACAAATGCTTAAGTCTTTCAATCCTTCATTATACATATATAATATTATAATAAATATATATAGCTTCTTGGCTTTACCTCCTAATGAAATTCATCATCATGATGTTTGGTCATTTCTTGTCACTGTTATTTTCAATTCTGTTCTTCTGTTTTTCTTCTGCTTTTATCTAAACACAGTTCTTACCTGGATCTATCTAATCACAGACATTTTCCATCTTTTGGGCTGCTGAGCTTTCCTGGAGAAAATCACATAACTCTGCCAGAGCAGATTTATAGTTTCCAATTATAGCTGGGTCCTCAAAATTGCTTGTCAATCCTTCTACTCAAATGACTTTTGGTTTGACAGCCCTGACCTACATAATGGTGTGAGCTCAGTTACCCTTTCTATAGCATCATGTACTTACATCTAGGCTTCTCAGAGGAGCCTTTTGCACATGCCCATTTTTGAATTTATGAAGTGCAGTCCCCATACTGCGTTTCCTAGTCATCCTCTTCTACTTCAGCCACCACTTTCCTGCACATTCTTTGCACACAGTCACTTGTGGAAGCCTTGCTACTGTCAATCGCCTTCCTGAAATGCCAGCATCACTGCTAGGGAAGCTATCACCCAGGACTCTGAGTTCTTTTCTTGCTTTTTGAATTAGAATGATGCAAATTTTACTATCCAGCCAGGAGAAAAAAGGTTTTCCCTCAACCTATTATCACTATGGTCACCAGAAAACCAAACTACTGGGGCTGATGGCTAGAGACTTGAAAAGTTTTTACTCTGCAGTCCTGAGAACATGTGGCCCTCCCGTTCCTTGATCATAGGTGTTCAAGCTTCTTCATTGGCACCACAAAGGAACTAGGTGCGTTACCATCCTCCCTATATTATCTCTGTTTCCTCCAGCTCTTTCTTCAACCAAAATAGTTTCTCTACTTCTAGTTATAAAACAGAAACTTGTGGACAAATTGACATGGGGAGGGCAGAGGTGGAAAAGTTTTTAAATTCGCTTTTAAAGTAGCAAATTAAATATCCCTTGCTACTCTTGTCTATGTCCTTTCCTTTTACATTCTCCTTGACTAATTTATGAATGATGAACATCCTACTCAAGACATTGTTTTTGATGTACATACTTGTGGCAAAAAAAAATACCATCTCCATTTATTTATCCAAGAAACATTCATTCATAGAACACTTTTTAGTGACTATACGAGTTAATGTAGACGTCAATATGTTTTTCTCTAAGATGTACACAGTGTAAAAGCACAACAGCTCAGTTAGAGCAGTACAATTCAGTATTAAAATAACTATGATAAAATTTGGTGTACTGTAAAATGGGGTTAAAAAGAGATGGGTGAGTAATTCAATTTGAGATGAAGAACAAAAGTTTCCTAGATAAAATGATGTATGAAAAGTGTGAATTTGATTATATAAGTAATGGCTAGCTCTCCTGTATAAGATTATTGTAAGCATCAAAGTTTATGTGATATTAAATCACTTTGACAAGTTCAAAAAAAAGGTAAGATATAATGACTTATCTTTTCCAATACAGATATATGTATATGTAATTGTAATTACTGCCAAATATATGTAACAGGAGGTTAACTGTCTCATATTAAAGACAATCTTTGTCCTTCTATTCCTATTCTTATTGTGCCACAGATTGATCCTAACACATTTATGCAATAAGTATAACCTGACTATAGTTTTTTTTAATCTTTCTACAGATTTATTTTCTTAAAGTAATTTATATACTTCCAGAGATTGTTATGGTTTCAAATTGATTGAGTATCTATCTATCTATCTATCAAACTATCCATCGATCTTTCTATCTATCTATCATCTATCATTATTATTGTCTATCATCTATCATCAGTTATGTCAAGAATAAGTTAAATGGAACTTTGGTAAAATGGGACAGAATAATTGTACACTGCTGACTCAGGATCTAGCTGTGAATTTTTTTTTCTTTTTTAAATTATGTTATTTTAATGTAGAGATATAAGGTACAAGTCAGAAATAGCTGCACAAATAGTTTTTTTTAGTTTACCTAGTATGGCACTCTGTCCAGTCTCCTTGTTTTTCACCTTACTTGAAACTAATATTTATTATTTTAATTACAAACATTTAGAGAACACCTACTTATGTGCAAAGTACTGTGTTATACATTGTGGTTGAGAAGACAATGTTCTTTGATAGACAAAGCTTGGTCTTTGCCCTCAATGTGTTTAACATTATAGAAGAAAATACAGAATATTTATCTAAATATGAGACAGACTTCCCTTGTTTACTTTTCCAAAAAGGGAACACTGGTGTTTTTATTTTTAAAAATATTCTTTAAAAATCTTGTCTCAGTCAAAAAATGGTAAGTCTTCACTGCTTGGAGAGAGTGGTGAAACTAGATATGAGTAGAAATTAATAAAACACACTAGAAAGGTATGATTTGGATAGAGAATACAGTCCTAGATCTGTTATCCTCAGTAAGATCTATGAAATTGCTGTGATGTATAACAATACCAGTCCTAGTATTCCAATGTAAAATAAAACAAAGCTTACCAAGAATGGCTATTATGAAATATAATTTTGGTCATTAGGAAGGAAGAGATTTTTTTGGTTTGTTATTTTGGTAGTTGCTTTTTACTTTTTCTTTTTAAACTTCTGTATTTATCTTATTTTTTATCTGCTTAATTGTCATATAACAATTTTACATATTTATAAAGTATATAGTGACTTTTTAATAAATATATACTTGAATAGTGATCAAATCAAAGTAATTAACATATCCAGAATCTCAAACATTTATTATTTCTTTGTGTTGGGATTATCCAATTTTCTAGCTATTTGAAACTATCCATTATTATTAAATATAGTCATCATACAGTACTATAGAACACCAGAACATATTCCTTCCATCTAACCATAATTTTGTTGATTTATTTGGATAGTGAGTCAGGTCTGTCTTGAGATTGCACACAGAGATTGCAAATACCTAGAAGCTGTAAAGCTGTATAGTTTTTATTTTCATAGTTAGAAATCTTCAGTGTTGGTTATTAGGGTCAATGTGTACATCTTTTACTGACATCATTGTTATGGATATTGTCAAGTAAATGGAGTCAACTAAGTAATAGCAGATGAAAGAGTTTAAAAGAGGAGTTAGGCTTACACACATGTGAAAGAGCAAGGGTTCTGGGAATTATGATGCCTAATGCTGGAAGTTCAGGGAAACAGAAGACTTCAGCCAGGATAACTGAAGGAAATGGTTTTTGAAAGTTTGCTTGGAAAAAGTCACAATTCCCAATTATCTTGATAAAATTCTATGCATTATCCCAACTTCCAAAAGGAAAGAAAACAAAACAGACAAACAAAAAATGTGTAGCTGCCATTTTTGGTCACCAGGACCTCATGATGTCTATAATCTGCTTGTTATAGCAAATGTGAGAGCCACTCATTGGCAAATATTAACCTGGAACTACTGAGGGAATGGGATTCTAATAAATTAAGAAATGTTTCTAGCACTGTAATAATGCAAACTTTACTGACAAAGTAAAATAAGACAGGAAGGTTTGGGTACTTTTTTCCTTGCTACCTTAAGACTTTGCTACTCCAACTCTTTGTATAGCAATAAATAAATATTTTGATTCTATAGTAAAATTAGCATAGTATCATATAACTGATTAATTTCAAATTTATGAAATTATGAAAAATATTGTGGTTCCTTTACTTCCTAATACAATCTAATCATTTATTTCCTAATACAATCTAATCTGACAACAGTATGTTGAAATCTGCAATGAATCTATCAAAAGCTGTTTTTCATCATCTTGTCATATTTAAATATGATAGGCCAGGTGCAGTGGCTCAGCCTGTAATCCCAGCACTTTGGAAGATTGAGGTGAGAGGATTGCCCGAGCCCGGAGTTTTGAGACCAGCCTGGGCAACTTGGTGAGACCTCGTCTCTACAATAAAAATCAAAAAATAAAGCGGGCATGGTAGTATGTGCCTATACTTCCAGCTACTTTGAAGGCTGAGATAGAAGGATCGGCCTAAGGTCAGGAGGTTGAGGCTATGTTGGTCATGAGCGTGCCACTGCACTCCAACCTGGGCAATAGAGTGAGACTCCAAATCTAAATAGGTAGATAGATAGATAGATAGATAGATAGATAGATAGATAGATAGATAATGTGACAAAACATTTTTATTAGGTAAAAATATATTGACCGTACCCATTGCTAATTACAGTATGTAAAATATATCTTTTTCTGAAAAATCAAAATATATTGTCATTTTTATTCTTTAAATTTTATAGATAAGGCTTTTACCTTTGAATAAAAGAAATAATCTAC
The DNA here is from genome assembly GCA_963574415.1 of Tarsius wallacei. Classification (NCBI taxonomy): domain Eukaryota; kingdom Metazoa; phylum Chordata; class Mammalia; order Primates; family Tarsiidae; genus Tarsius; species Tarsius wallacei. The sequence continues at coordinate 20,258 of CAUYQG010122524.1, read as the reverse complement.
ACGACACAGTGCACCAATGCTTTTAGATATATTCATGGTTTATGTACTTATATATGCATGAATGACCACATGTGCGCATGCACACACACAGATGACATATATTTTATTCGAGGAGGTAACTAATTATATCAATAGAAATTCTATATTTTAGCAATCCAATTTTCTCATAAAACACTATTTTCTCTGTTTGAGACAAATACAATGTCTTGAACTAGTAAAATGCTTTATTTTTAGTATTGTCGATATTCTCAGAGGTAGAATATTGCTACTGTTTTGAAAAATTCTGCCTTCTAGGTAACAGGCTTTTTTCAGCATAAAATATGACACAATTAGTTTTGTAGCTGCTACCTGCTTAATTGTGTGTAGACCTGTGTTAAGATATTTCTTATGTGTCAAATCTAGATTGACATTGGAACAATAATGCTTGATGCTTGATGAGAAGCTGTCATCTTTACTCTCCTGTCAAATTGCCAGATACTTCTTCATGATTGGTTTAGGGTAAGGGATTATTAGTAGTCAAAGTTCTCTATACAAAGATCTTAGTACTATATGACTTATTGATTGGGGAGGGTGGGCAGGTGATAGAAATGATGTGAAATAAACTGTTTGTTGTTGGAAAATTGAACTTTTCATACTCCTTTTGCTCGAGCAAATTTTAAGACCTCTTTTGCACTTAATTTCCAGACTGGTTTCTAATAATACTTGGTAACTGGGTATATGTGCATACACAGATGTATCTGGGTGTTTTTTAATTGTGTTTCAGACTTGTTTGGTTGAATGTGAGAATTGGTGATGCTTGACGGTTCTGGAATTTTCCAGCTATTATCTTTATAAGTATTGCCTTTGGCCCATTCTCTCTACTCCCTTTCTGTTAAACACATATTAGACATTCTCATTCTTGCCTTTATCTTTCCTGTTACTTGTGCTGTTTTAGTATTTTTTTCTGACAGATGTATTCTATTGAATCCATTTTCAAATGTTCCTAACTTTTGTTTAACTATTTCATTGGGTTTTAAAGTTTTCTTATTGTAGCTTTTTTCTTAAGTTTCTATTTTCTACCAACTCTGCTAAGTGATATTTTGGTTTTCTGTTTCCTGAAAATACATTCAAACTTGTCCTATTTCTTTTAGTATACTAAACATAATTTTGAAATGCCTAGTGTTTAGCATATGAAATCTTTAATACTGGCATATTAAATCTATAACAATAGTCTTTTTTGATAACTTGCCATATGTTCACAATACATTGTTTCTCTGTATGCTTATTACTAGGTTTATTGTGAAGTGATTAATTCCTTGTAAGATAATTCTTGAAAATAATTTAAACCATTATTTAAATAATTTAAATAATTCTTGAAAAATGGAATGACTGAACTTGCTTTAGCTTAATATTCTAACAAAATATCTCAGGTTTTTATTTCAGAACATGAACTTTATTGTATCACAGGGAATAAAGTTTCAATGAATAGAACATGCTGGTTTTATTTCTTTACTTAAGCATTTGTCCAGATAAAGACATTGTCTGGTCATTCAGAGGAAGGCCAATTTTTCTTTCATCTGTCTTTAGAGATAAGCCTTTTAATTTTTCCCCCTACATATCCATTCTTCAAAATGTGATCTCACAACCTGAATTCAATTATTATATATATTATAATGTCTATCCTAAATATATCTGTCTCCATCTGAGTTCTTTCTCACCATCTTAAGACTTACGTATTTTGTTATCAGTTGACAACCTTTATTTTGCTGTTTTAGTTGTTTCAATAGCATTTAAATTTTAAAATATCTAAACACTCAATTGATTTTAGTTCATGAACTCATTTCTTCTCTTGTATTTTTTTCTCAGAAAAAATACAAGAGAAATTTGCTGCAAATTTGCCCAAGGCAAAGTTGAAAAGTCACAAATTCGTAACATACATTTTCTCTCCTTATCCAAACCCAAAAGCACTAAATTCTATTGAGATTAATACTAGTTTTTAAACCTATACTCTTTATTATTATTAATATTATTATTATTACTTCATTATGGATTACAATAACTGTTTGCATAGTTATGTGAAGTAGACATGGAATTGACTTTTCTCTGACTCTCTCCAATTCATTCTCCATACTATTAGCAAGGATTTTCCTTAAATAAAAACGTAATCCACTATTCATTTATTATCACGGAATGAATAATCACTGGTCAAAGAGTAGAAACTTCTTAGTATACTATTCAAGGTTTGTCTTTCTTTCCTAACTTGTGCTCAATATTCAAATAATATTTTACTGCCCAAGATCACATATTCTTTTCAATTTGGGACCTATACCTGTGATCTTTTCGGTGTAGAAAATGTGTATCTACAGTTTAAACTTTCTAAATTTGTTTCTCCTATAGTTATCATAGTCATCAGTTCCTTGAGGAAGATATTTTTAAACCAATAAGACTAAATGATTTTTCCCATAGTCTGAATAACCCACCCAATAATTACTTATTATAGTGTATTAAATATTAAGTATTAATAAAATATAAATTAATCTTACTTTCCTTGGACTACAAGCATAGTGAGAGAAAAAACTGACATTTTTCTGTTTAGCTGAACGTTGAAACATAGTGCTGGGCATAGTAGGAATTAAACTAATATTTGCTAAATTGAGAGTTGAATTATCCTTTAGTTTCAAGTACAATCAATACAAATATGATTTAAGTGTGTTTTTAAAGGTCATCATATTAGATGCAGTGGAATTTAATACATATGATGAAGCATAAGATTTCTGTACTTAAGTATTTTATAGTCAATTTTGCCATAAATGATCCAAACCCATTAAAGAAAATGAACAATAAGCTGTTTGCTATTACTTGTTACATATTTCAGATAATAATTTCTATAGGAGATCATTGGAACATTTACCCTAATAATTTTAGAAATTCTATCACATCTCTCTCCTGCTAAAACAATAATGATGTCCAATTTCTTGCCTATGGATAATGCAATTTCCATGATAAGAAAAGGCTTATCTAATTTGAAAAATAACAAACATTTTACAAATACACACACTTCCATAAAAGTTTTCAGTTTGCATCACAGGCTTACAGTTTAGTGAGGGAGATAGTGTTCAAAATATATAATTTAAAACAAGATAGCAATTGCAAGAATGGACATAATTATAATGTAGTAGTAGAGGTCAGGACTACCTTGAATAGTTAAAAAGTCTTGATACATTGGAAATATTGAGTATATTATAATAATTTATAGAATCTGATAAATAACAAATTTAAATATAATTTTCCAATAATGCCATTTAAATTCAGTGGGTTAATTTTTCTAAAAATATCTAACCACTTTATTATATATCTTTTGGTTGATAAAACATGATACCTCAGAAGGAATAGTGAAAATGAAGATTATTAAATCTTAATTATAAACACTAATATTACATAAGTCTTTATATTTAGATTAATTTTAGCAAAATATTTTATAACAATCAGGATTTGTTGCTTGTTCTTCCAATATTTTTAAACAATATATTAGGGAAGATCCAGAAATTTAATAATAAAAAGAGATCTTTAATATAACTAATGTTATTCTCATAATGATCAACAGTTGATTATAGTTTAAATATTCTGTAATAGAAAAATATGTATTTTGCAATGGCAATGTAAACATAGCAAAACCTTCCTTTCTTACAAGTTTTCTAGTTGTATGAAAGTATTTCTTAAGAAAAGATTAAAAAAAGGCATGGCAATAACTAAAAAGACAATCACATTATTTTTGAAACCAGAGTAATTAGTTTAAATTATTTCAGGGTCAATATTAAAGTTACTCTTTCATATGCAGCAATTCCCAATACATACCAACTATTCTTTTTAGAAGAATTTAGAAGAATACATTATAAGGCAACTAATGTCAATATTTAAAAAATAAAGGCCTGAACATGTCATTCTTCAAACCTGCCCGTAGGTGGTGAGAAGGCCAGCGTTTTTCTTGTTAATAACTCTGAAAACAGATGTGAATAAATAGTATTTCCTCAGAAAGCAAAATCAATCTCTCAGAACTTCACAAGATACATGTTGCCAGCCAGCAGCACTGCACACTTAAAATGCTGCTGAATGAGTTGGAGGTCATCCTGATAACACTGCCCCAGTGGAGAACAAGTTGGCACTCTGCTATAGATTTTCCTGCCAGAATCTATTTCTGCTTGACACCTTTATTGACCCAGAATGGTTTCTTTTCTCCAAGGTCTAAAGTTGAGATCAAATATATTTTGTTATTAATAATAATGTCACATTCCAAAGAGGGACTTAGATGAGGGAACTGATGAAGTGCTTAATTATTCACATAGGTACCTTCATGCAGAAAGATAATGAGTGATATACTTAAGAGATGTTCCCATCAGGCTACATGGAATTAATTCAGAAAGCTGTAACAGAACCATGTATGAAATGGATATTTATAAATAAATAGTTAACAACATGAGAATATTAGTAAATGAAGTCATAGATATCCATCTAATGGATATTAATGGTATGTTGTCAAACAAACATTAGACTTTACATCATCCTATTTTGGTAACTTAAGCTTTTTACTTGAGTATTTCCCAAGAGGATTTCCATGAGATATATCATACTGGATTATCTTTATTAATATATATTTAGTGGACTTTTTTCTTAAACCCTCATCAACCGCATCATTATCACAGGGATTTTGTTAGTGACTTAAATCCAACAACAGTAACTTCAAAACATACCTAATCTTTTGAATTTCCCTCCTCTCTCTAGCATCCAATGTTACAAGTCCTCCCAAGTCAGTCCCAGTAGTTCTTTCTACTACTATTCTCACTTTGCTACAGGTCACCACTGGATGCTCCCACTGAGTGAGGGCTGTGCTATCTCCACTATCCACCTTTCACCCACACCATGACAGCTGGACAGTTTCACTCACCCTAGACACCTGGGAACCCCGCCTGTTCTGCTGCCCTCAGTGTTGCCACTCCTGTCCTGATTGCAGCTGGGGACGCACGCTAAGGCAATGGCGAGCACATCAACTTCTTCTGAAAGCTGAGCAGGGCTCTGCTGAAGTCAGTATGTGTGGTGTCTGCAGCAGAAACACTCACCTCTGCACTGCCACTGAGCCCCTTATAGAGGCCAGTGCCCACTCCACCCCCTGTATTTGCCTTCCCAAGATTACTTGACTCTGCTCTTTTAACTGTACTCCATCTGTTTCTCAAGCTGCAGATGCCACTCGGCTACAAATTGCCACCAGGAATATTATTGGTTATTGCTTACCACCAGATCACAAAGTACACGAAGAAATCAATAAATAGTATTTGGGGAATTGAACTTAATTTGTTTTGTCTGCTGATGAAACATCAGCAGCTCTTTTATAGAGATGTTAGAGTTGAAGTGTTTAGGTCTAAGAGGTTATTAGGACAGTTCTTTCACTTTACATAGAACTTTGTTCTTACCAAGTTTGAAGCAGGTTCAAGTAACAGTCATGTCATTTTACCTGGAACGACTGTTCTCTGTGACTTTCATACACTGATACTGATTACCTAAGAAAACTTCCCATAGGTGCACTAAAGCTTTCCCTTACTAATTTTTTTTGTTGTTCTTATCTTTCAGACCCCTTACTCCTTCATGTCACAAACCTGCATGATTTTATCAGACATGTGTATATTTCAAACTCAAATACTTTTTTTGGGAATTCTATTATATATGTATGTGATAAAGATGGGACTTTCAATTTTAAAATTTTAAAAATCACCTTCAAAATATTTTATTTTTGTTAAAACACAGCAATTTTTTAAAATTCAGTCTCCAAAATGTAGGGAAGTCAAAAATTTTAAGTGGTACTAATGAATCTCAGAATTCTTTTGGAAGTTTTACTATGAATTAGCATTATTAGCATGAATAATTAAATTGATTAAAAAATCAGCAGATTACTAAAATTGTCCTTAGTTCTGTTTGGTCTCATGGTCATGATAATTAGAGTGGAAAGATAGATACTTCAATTAGAAAGAAAAGCTCAGAGCTTCTGTTTTCTCAGAATTTAATGCACACCTGGTGCCTCTGCAATCTATTGGAATTTTTTTATAAGTAGAAATGGAGAAAAAAATTAGGACCTTTCCTATATTCAAAAATCCTGCAAAAACCCATTGTATTCAGTATTCCACAGGTTGTGGGAAAATGTTCAAATTCAAATTTAGTTTATATAATTTAAAAATACTGCTTTGCTAATTAGGACTCCATGTTGCATACCCATTTCTTCAATGGACTCATGCAATGTGCCTGGTATCCACAGTTGTCATCTCTCTCCTTCATGTCATCTCATCTCTTCTTCAGTGTGTAAATATACAAATACTCTCTCATATCTTCCATCCTAAAACCCATTGCATCTTTGTTTGGTATATAAGAGAATGCATTACACTTTTCCATTTGTCTGCTATACTTCACAGAGACACTTGTAGAGAAAGTGTATATAATATGGCATATTCTCCTATTTTCTCCTCGGTGCATTTCAGTAAGGCCTTTATCCCCATTACTTCACTGAAACTGATCTCACAATATCTCCAGTGACCTTCCTGTTTTTGTTTTCAAGTTCAGCCTTTTAAAGTCTCTAACCATAAGGAACTTGAACTTTCAATAGTATTGGGAAGAGTTTATAAAACTTCTGATACTCTTGATACACTTTTCTTTTGGGTTCTGTGACACTGCTTACCCTTATTGCTTGTCTGCCTCACCAGCTGTCACCCGAGGTTGGGTTACATGACACCATAAGTCTTTAGTGTTTTGGTCTTTCTCTTCCCACTTCAGTCATTAGTGATTATTCTTTGTTGGTTTTTATTCTACTCCTTGAATTCTATCTTTGGGGATGTTCCAAGGCTAAGCCCTGGACTTTCTTCTCCTCACTATGCAGACCCTCTCCTTAGATTACCTTATTCAATGCCTTGATTTAAATATTGCATTTGCAGTAATAACTCCTGTGTCCTCGGCTTTGACTACTCCTCTTAGCTCTAAGAGCACATTGAGATGTATAAAAAGCATACCAGATATTATTTATCAAAAATATCCTGATTTTTATTCCCACCAAAAGCCATGTCCCTCCCTCAGTCTTTTGAGGCTTTTTTTTTGAGTTGGAGTCTCACTGGGCCGCCCAGCACCCAGACTGGTGTGCAGTGGCACACTCACAGCCGCACCAACATCGACCTGCTGGACTCCAATGATCCTTCTGCCTCAGCCTTCCAAGTAGCCGGAACTACAGGCATGCGCTACCACACCTGGCTAATTTTTTTTTCTTTTTTCTTTTTTTGTAGAGACAGATATCGCCAATTTGCCCAGACTGGTCTCAAACCCGCGGGCTCAGGGAATCCACTCACCTCAGCCTCCCAAAGTGCTGGGATTACAGGCTGAGCCACCGAGCCCGGCCTTGAGCCTTTTAAAATAGCATCATTGTCCTTGTTCTTTAAGATTACAAAAATGCTGTTAAGGATGAGGAGCTACTGTGGTATCTTTTATTAATGTGTAGCATGTAAGTGGCATTCCGATTCATATATTGAGGATTTTAATAGTAGCTTCATATTTAGAAGATATACTAGCTTAATTTGGAAAACGCACTCTAGTTTCAAAGAATTTGACAAAGCACAAATATCATTAATATACCACACGACATGTAGCCATTCCAAAATAAAAGTCTAGTGTTTGGAGCCAGGGTTTTCATTCAAGTTTTCACTCATTTAAGAAAAAACTATTACATTTACAGATACTATTTTTTAAGATATGTGTGAATAAATAATTTATAGTCTACCCTCAAATCATAAAATAAATTGTCAGTCAACACATCAGGTGCTTTCACTGGTCTAGACTTGTCTACATACAGATTTTACCTTAGAAATTTTAAAAGGCATGACCTCAGCCCTCACAAGGACAGAGAAGATACAAAATAGTCAAATAATAAATAAATAATGAATATTTAAAATTAAGACAGGGTGATAGGTTTAAGGAGAGAAAGTTCATTTTAAAAAGCAGAGGAAATCTCTTCTATGTTTTGTTTTCTTGTTTGTGTCAACCGAGTTCAACAAATACTGAGAAACTACTAGTTAGAGACAATGTGCAAGTTAATGAGAATACAATAATGTAAAAGGTATATTATTCAACACCAAGATTCTTGTCCAGTATCTATACCCCTAAAATGATTGTTGATGCTCTTTGATTTTCCTAAATAAAAGTTGTTTGTTTACTTAACCTAAAATTTAAATTTGAATATAAAAATGTAATTTACCTAAGACCAATGGTTTCAAATGTTTCAAGTATAATACCTATATTCAGAATTAATATATATGTATCAAAGGTTTTCATATGATGTCATTGGTATTGTATGCAATTTGTGTAAAAAATGGTCCACAGTTACTATGAATTAAGAACTCTTTAAGTATTTATTTACTTGGAAGATAATTTCTGAACATTTTCACTATAGTCATATGTGTATTTGTGTAATGTGTATTATGTATTTAGTTTCCCAAAATTCATACATTTGGGGAATGGACTCACTATTCTTGAATTTTCTATTGTCTCCTACCAGGACATGAGAAAAAAAATAAGTGCCATACATTTATATAGTGTTGAAAATCTGTAGGGGAGGAAAGGATGAATAGATGGAACACAGACAATTTTTAGGGCAGTAAAATATCTCTTCTTGATACCATCAAAGTGGATATATGTCATTATATATTTGTCAAAATCTATAGCGTGTACAGCACTTCAAATGAACCCTCCTGTAAACTATGAACTTTGGATGATGACGATGCATTTAAAAAAAAATGTACCACTCAGATGTGGAATGTCAACAGTTGGGAAGGGATATGTGTGAGGTCAGGTATGTGTGAGGTATGGGAACTCTACTTACACTCAATCTTGCTGTGAAGTTAACAATGACCTAAGAAATAAAGCCCATTAAAATGAAATACACAAACGCATGGGGGAAAATATATAAATGTATAGGCATATTTGCATACATATATGTAGAAACATAAAGACACATATAAATGTGTTAAATAAGACTGTATACATATCTATAAAATAAATATATACACAAACATATAAACATACACAAATTAACTACTTATGGCACTGTGTGTGTATATATTATTAATTCTTATTGCAGCTTTTGAGATAAATATCTTTGTCACTCTAGTGACATTCAATCCAAGACAATGCTTAAGCCTCTTTCAAAGTTCACATAGCTCTAAGGACCACAGCAGGGATTTGACCCTGACTTCTTTTATTAGTCATTATTTGTAATCACAAATAATTTATTTCCTTTGCTGAATTTATATCACTATAGCATCAAACATTTTATTAAAGTATTAAAATTTTTAAGTTATATTTCAATATTTGTGTTGATAATTTTAGCAGTCTTGTACTTACTGGGTGTTTATTTGAAGATTAAGGTAGCAGGAAAGCTGCTTTTCTGTACTTAAAACAACAAGGGCAGTAAGATAATAAATACTACATTTATTTTGGGATATAAATACTTTTCAGTGTGTACTGACCTAGGGGAAATCCCAGTTTGGCACAAGTAACTGATGTATGTTTTTTGTTTTTTGTTTTTTTCCCCAAACTTTCAAGTCATGAGATTCTATAGTGCTTACAAGATTTGATTTAGTGAGTGGTGCTGGTGATGTTGGAATTGAACATTTTCTTACATTTAATTTAGGGAATTAACTTCCCTTTTCTTTAGAATTGACATTTTGCCTGACTTATTATGTAGTTACATCCTTTAACAATGACACTGGTCACTTCTAGGATCGCTAAAAAATGTATACATCATTATTATGAAGTTAATTTAACTATTTTCATTTTTAAATTCCAGTGACCCTTTAACATATCATAGTTCACCATCATTTCCTCATCTACGTAACACTCTTCTGGTGTAGTTTTAAAATAAAAATAAACATAGCTGACATAAAATGCTTCAGTACAAAATGCAATGTCACCTGCCGGGAAAGAGAATAATGCAGGTAAATCACCTCAGGAGATTTCTTAATCTTTGGCTTATTTTATACTTATTGAATACTTAATACTTTGGTGCAAAGCCTAAAATAACTTGCATATAGAAATTTAGATAACAAAATTTAGATAGTCATATGACTGTCTAATTATAAAATATTCCGATTTAACATTTTGGAAATGCATATTTTTTGTATTTGATTTTTTTTTCTATGTAATTGAAGGTAATTGGTAAACACCACTCCATCCTATTCAGTGTGGATAGTTTTTACATAATGTGGATTTTATTGAAATATAGCAAACAACAATAAAAAGTTTTCTGTTACCAGAGTTATTCAGAAGTAGAAGTGTAAATTTTCTGCTCTGGTTGGGTGTTATTAAGAATCAATTACCTCTGGATGTTTACCAACATTCTCTATCTTCAGATTACAAAGATCTGTTCTCCCATCAGAAGGCATGCTCTGCCACAGTGTAAAGGGCCAAGTCCTAATCCACTTCATATGCCACATTCTCAGACAAGTTTTCCTCCAAGGACTATCTCTAAGAAACTTCCAAAATGTCACATCCTGTGTAAAAAAATGGCAAAAAGTATTTTGTTACTCTATACAAATTATTTTCACTTAGTCTAGTTTAGTGAGAATTTACAACTCCATCTTCATTTTTCAAATTAAAAAAAATAGATTATTTTATGCCTTTGAGCAATCCTTTAAATTACTAATGTGATAACCCTAGCTTCTGGAATCTATCCCAAGTTAATACTGTATTGACTTTGCATGGTTCCCCGACAGATAAACAAATACTGGTGATAAATGAACAAATAAATATTTTAGAAGGTTATCATTTTCTTACTGAAATAAAATGGAGGGTTATACTAATCAACAGTAGAATAGTGAGACCTAAAACTTGTTTGTGTCTTACAAGATATATAGGTTGTATGATGACACATTCATACTGTTTGCTAAGAAAAGTGGGATACATTGCTAATTAAATGCTAGAGAATATTTTTTAAAATAAAATTATACTTTGAATTCATCCTAGAATATCTAAACTTGTAGATTTATCTAAAGTATAGAGCTTGACAAACATTGAGGCACATAAATCAGAGCAGAATCTTTAAATACAAGTATCAGACATATCTTTATGAGTTTTGCAGCTTTTGGTGGTTAGTTATTTAAACTTTCATAGGGCTAAATAATACCTGCTTTAATTATTATACCTTGAATTATAATGGAATTTTCATGTGCTCCAACAATGACCAAATCATCACTGAGATTCATCATGGCATGAGTTTTTTGATGCATTTTTTTAAAAAAGATACTTAATTTGCATTAAGCAAAAAATTCATTTGTAACGTAGTTTTCCTAATTGTTTTGCCCAAATTTATTTTCTGGCAATATTCATTGAGTATGAATACTTTTATAAGGGAATTCACTAAAGTTAATGTTAAGTGCTCAGAAATCAGTTTTTATTTATTTATTTATTTATTTTGAGTTGGAGTTTCACTCTGTCGCCCAGACTGGAGTGCAGTGGCCGCTCCCAGCCACCGCAGCCTCGACCTGCTGGGCTCCGGCAATCCTTCCGCCTCAGCCTTCCAAGTAGCTGGAACTACGGGCGCGTGCTACCACGCCCAGCTAATTTTTGATTTATTGTAGAGATGAGGTCTCGCCAGGTTGCCCAGGCGGGTCTCAAACCCTCGGGCTCAGGCAATCCACTCACCTCAGCCTCCCCAGGCGAGGGATTACAGGCTGAGCCACCAAGCCTGGCTCAGAAATCAGTTTTTTACTCTTCCTCTCTGTCACACAGGTTGAAGAAGTGAAATCTAGAATAGCTGTAGTTATTACTGACATGTGGAAAATCAATATGAAGGATTGGAATCAAGAAAATCCCAGCAAAAATGGATCAGAGCTCTAATCATATGACCTGCCAAGTCCAATTTAACTTTTGGCATTATTAGTCATGTGAAACAATAATTTTCCTGAAACCATTTGCCAGTTTAAGTCAGATCTGCACTTATTTGTAAAGAAGTATACAACAGATAAGACATTTGTTACCAGAAGTGGGGTTACTAGTAACAGGTTAGAGTGCTTTAAAAGTGAAAGAAGTGTGAAAAAAAATTATCTGTTATATGAGAAGCTAAAAACTTTGTTTTACAATTGCACAACAATTAGTTAAAATGAGAGATATTTTACTTTGAATCTCTTAATATGTGCTAACAATACTACAATATTAGTTAATTGAGAAAAAATAGGAAGGATGATTAATTCTATAGTCAAAAAAAAAATGTTGCTTTGATTTTTGCCTCTGAAACCAGAATAAAAAAGAAAATACTGTCAAAAGTCACTCTTTTTTCTGTGATCAGTGATACAAGGACACTAAATTTAATTTGGGGGACACTCTGTGTTTGGAAGAGTTGAATTACCACAAACCCAAGAGAGGGATATAGAAATATGAGAGACATAGTAGGAAAAAATATAGAGAAATAGGAAATATATGGCGTTCCTCCAGCATATTTTTTAAGTTCTGTCTCCTTGATAAAAATATATAAGCACTCACATTATGGAAATGAAATCAAAATAAGAATTGAGAGGAGATAAATATATTTCACCACTACCCATTGTTTCTACTGGTTCTGTAAAGAAGCCGATTATATACATATATGTGTATATAAACAGTCTTCAAACTATGTCTTAAACAGACAAATATTTCCCAATAAAAGATGGCACCAAACAATAATTATGACATTATTATTCAAAAGTCTTGGAAGTTAGTGCATTAAATGTCTCCTAAATGTAACTAGTAGACATTCTTTTTACACATATAAATCAAGTATTATTTTTAAAAATGATTTACAATTTAAACAATATTTTTCTAAGAATGTGATTACTGATCTTATAAATCATTAAGAATAATTTTTAATAAACACATAAAAAGACTTTAAGTCTGGTTTATTTTTAAAGTCATATTTAATTGCATGAATTACTATTTACAGGTGTTTAAAGTGGACAAGAACCATTTTTATCTCTTCAGTAATATTTTATATTAACTAAAGATATTTTGATTCAATATAAATGGCAACAAATCTCCATACATGTTACTTATTAGTACTGTGGGTTGTTTGTTTTGTTTTACTTTTTAATGGGGACGAAGCAGTAACAATCAATGCCTATAAAACAAAGCACACGTTTATATTGGTGATTATACAAATCTTTTCTCAACTGTAAATTCTAAAAATAAATTAAAAATTCTAACAATTAGAGAATATTGATTTGATTTTCAACTCTAGCATTTCCGTTTTACCCCAAAAGAGAACATTAAAAATATGACCTTGCTATAACAGACCTCTTGTTGATATCATAAAAGATTGGTGGGAGCAAGAAATTGTATCACTGATATGTGAAAATTTGCAGTTATCTCTGCAAATTATTAGGAAGATTTTGAAAGTTAAAAAATTAAAATAAAATGTGGTGATCCCCAAACTATTTTGACATTATTTTGACAATAAGTAGTTTAGTCTTAACCGATGTTTTTCTAGTTATAATAATCCCCCTCCACTCAAATGTCTTTAAAAATACATTAAACAGTACAATAGCAAAAATCAAAGAGCACAAACTATTTTCCAGAACAGAAAAAATCTAGTGCAGAAAGAAATTTCATAGTAAAGAGCAGATTCCTTTGGAGACTTTAGTCAATGAGCTTTTAGTCATTATGAAGATTTTTCTTTCCTCTTTGGGAGAGAGTCTATTCTATTTGAAGTTTCCACTCCATTCTCTGTTCCTTTTTTAGAAGACCTTGACCGCTTCTTCTTCATACATGCAGCCTTAAAATTAGTATCTTCTAACCACCTCTGAAGCCGGAGGTTAATTAAGCTCCATGTGACATACACTTGGATGGTGCAACTGGACGATAGAACTGCAATTTTAGCTGCCAACACGTTCACATTTCCAGCAATGGCATCCTTGTTCCGATTCTGCGATCCAGCCAGGTGGAACCCAACAGTGACTACCGAAACAATTAAAGTCAGAAGTCTACCCAAGATAAACACAATGGCCCACAGAGATATCCCTTTCTGATACTTTTCGTCACTAAAATAAAACAGGCCACATAAATGGGAGAGTAATTCAACAAAATAATGCAGCACTAAAAGAAGAAGTCCCAAATGATCCAAGTACAGGAGATAAGCCCCAGCAATGTGAAAGAGGTGAAGACCGATGTAGACAAGGTGGCGAGGGACATCTTGCTTCTTGGTCTTCTGGAAGTAGAGTTCAGGAAAAGCATGAAACCAGTAAGCCAACTGGGCTATGTAGAAAAACTTCACTTGAAATGTCATCATGTTGTGGGGGTGAGCTCTCCATAAGAGAGTGGGGTCTGACAGGCAGTTTTCGGAGATGAGAACGACGGTGCCCCAAATGCAGGAAACCAAGTAGAATACACTAAACTGACCCGATTCATTAAACTTGGTTTGTTTCGCTTTGGTGAACTGCATTCTCTTGTTAATTTTATCCAACACATACTCCTGAATGGTGGCGTGAATAATGATCGCCACCAGCATGTAGAAGAAAATCGTGGCCAGATCTTTGACCCCGTAATGATAAAGGGACTTTGACCCCGCGGCTGGCTCTTCCGCGGCGGGGACGGGAGCGCTGTGCTGAAGAGTCAGAAAAACGATCGAAGCTTCCGCGGTGCCCTCGAACATGAGCCCCAGCACGAAGAACATCCCCACGCAGGAGACGATGTCCGCATGATTCTGCAGGACGAACTCTTGGCTCAGGACCGGGGGGTTCTTGGAGCTCTTCTTGCGGAGCCCCATGGTGGCGCTTCCGGATACTCACCGACGAGCCGCAGCTGCCGCCCCCCCCCCCGGAGGCTCCTCACGGCGCCGCCGCCGCCGCCGCCGCCGCCGCCGCTCCGGGGGCTCCAGTTCCCATCCCCGAGCCAGTCCCGGATCGCCGCGGCCGCCCGGCAGGCGAAAACCAGAGGCGCCGGCCGGGCGGGCTGAGCATGCGCACCAGGGGGACGGCGGAGGCAGGGAAGGAAATCGAGCGCCGCGCCCAGACCCGTCGCCAGGCCCGGGGCTGCGAGCGCGGAGCCGCGGTTGATCGTCGCCTCTTCAAGTTCGCTGCCGCCGCCGGGATGCTCCTGAATTCTTTTGTCAGTGACGTCGTTATTCGCAATCACAAAACCGATGGGGCCCTGGTTGTGCTTCATCATCTCGTTCATTATAATAGCAGTAGCATAATAATTAGGGCAGCAAACTCACATAGTGCTATTTATCAGTTGCTGCTACTCTAGGCACTTTATATATTTAAAAGTGCAATCCTCCTAGAAAACCCAGTGAGGTAGATACTGTTATAATTTCCCTTCCCCCACCTCTTTTTTTCTTTAACAGACAAGAACTGAGGCACAGAGAGGTAAAGTAACGTGCCCAAGATCACATCCCTAGAAAATGTTATATCCAAAATTTAAATCTAGTCTATCTCCAGGGTATGTTTTATGTACTGTAAAACAATCATACCTGGAAATATTTGCTAGATTAACAGCAAAACATATTAGAAATAGTTGCCCTATTAGCAACAATAATATCTGTGGCAACAATATTGTCTAGCCAGTATTTTGAAAAACCGAGTGGTAGTTGGAAGAAGACAACTATTTATCAGTTCATGAAAGGTATTTGACTTCAAATGTCAAGACTGAATTTCTTCATTCTAGCAGATAAGAACTTCATGTGTTATTTGTAAGCTTTTGCATATATAACTTCGCTAAAATTTACATTTCAAAAACAGCTTATTTGGTAAATGGGAATACCTTTCTCAATTCAAATTTCTTGTTAGTCTTCAAATTTTTCCTTGCATGCAGGGCAATTTTCTTGTTTCTTCTGTGTCTCATGAGATTACAGTCATTACTGATAGAGTTCAGGTTTGAAGTTTGAAATACACATGTCGAAAGAAAAAAGTACTATGAGATTTAAAAAATTGTATTTAGACTGCCCACCTGCATTATATCATTGTTTCTTTGCATCCCATGCACTGACATTATATGCAATTCAATTTGTGCAATTGCGTTTATAACAATATTAAGCAAAATTATCTGGTCAGTGGATAGTGCACCTACATTTCCTATAATAGCAAAAATATTGCATGTAGAATTTGTTGTGGAAAGTGAGTTAGGGAAAGCACCTATATATTTTTCAGCACCAAGTATTTCTTGGAGACTTCATTGGATAATCAACAGTTTTTAAGGGTCTGTTGCACTATTTTCTCACCTCTGGATGTTACTCAGTTCTTGGCTCTGACAACTTGACAGTTTGACAATGAGTGCTATTTAAGGTTAACTAAATCACTAAGGAATTATAAATAAAGGTGCAATAAATAGGGCACTTAGAAATAAGAAAGAAAATCAAACTGGTTGAAAGTAGCTGGAAGACAAAGAAGCAGTCAAAGGTAAAAGCAGTGCCCTGAGAGAATTGTCAAGACTTTATTCAGGAAAGCACATATTTACCTTTTTGAGACTAATTATAATTTTAAATATAAAATTTGTCAGTCTTCTCATAGGCATTTAAAATATTATTGTTATTTTGTGGCACACTAACTAAATTTAAAAAATTGCTTGTGTAATTTCTGAATTTAGGCTCAGTTTATACTTATGCAAGGCATTGTTTTTGACAGTCTTCCTACTATTACTTGTGGGGATAGATTCTGACCAAAAAAAAAAAAAAAAAAAAAAAATATATATATATATATATATATATATATATATCTCTCTCAAAGTGAACAGCACAAATATTGTGCATAGATGGGAAATTTTGTTTTGTTATTAAAGAAAAAACCATTATGGGCTAGTTTTAAAACGTCTCTGACCTTGAAACAACAACTAAACTTTTTTGCCTCTCTGTACTTGCTTTTCAAATAGAGGAACTTTCTTAAGCATGTTGTCTATTTTTTTCACTGTGCTTGTAAAATCAAATGATATCCTGTATTTTAAATTTTTAATTTAAAATTTACATTAAGTGTAATGTAAGTATTTGAATTTTAGATTTCAAGTTAATATCATCATAAAATAAAACATGTCAAATTGACAAAATTAATGGAATCTGTAAGGGTAATTTTTATTTTATTTTTTATTTTTGGAAAGCAGGATTATTGAGAGGACAGAAAAGCTCCCAGAGTGGGAGGGAACCCAAGAGTAATTTTTGATATTATATAATATGATGTTTGATTTCAGTAGATTATTGACATTTTTATTTAACAAAGAATAAAATGTATGTAAGGACATGTTGAAAAATTATGATGCCACTATGATTTTAATATCATATAATATATTTGGGGGCTATTCTTCCTTTATTCACAGCCCTACACATGTGGTGTAAATAGTTATTAAAATTCAAATAGAGATTTTTAATTTCACCCATGCAGGCGTATTTGATATTTGAACTTCCACTTCTGTTTTAAATAACTGTAAAACTTGACACACTATATGAAACCACATTTTCCAGATATTGCAAAGCACAGAGCATAGGACTATGATTTTTGAGAACATGAAGACAAATGAGATGAGCCCCATACTTATCCTGATTTTCTGCCTGGAATCATTTTCTAGACCTTTCTTTGTGAAGGAAAAACCCAAGAAGAACCTGGTGATCTTGCTGAACTGAGGAGAGACAGATAGGGATTATGATAAGCTGAGGTCACTGAAATTTGTGGAGATAGTACTTGTGTAAAAATTAGGTGGTTGAAGATTTCCTAAAATTGGTGTAAATGTCCCATATAGCCTGCCATTAATATTAAGTCCTGCATGCATAGGGTTAAAATACACGAGTCCAAATGAAGAATAGGGAATTGTTAATTAAAATTTGCCAAGACTTCACATAGCATAGCAGTAAGAGACTTTCAAGATTCAAATAGTCAGAAAGTAGAAACCTCACTGGACATCTGTGGCATTCAGTGAAGCTCCAACGAAAGCTACCAGTCTTAAGTAAGGCTAAACTTCTCCTAAACAAAAACAAAAATAAAACAATTTATGCCTGTCCACACAAAATTTACAAGAAGCCTTGAAAAGACTAAGATATTTAACAAAGTTAACTGCCAGTCAGAAAAATGCAGCCCTGAACAATGTGAAATTCACATTGTCTAGCATCCAGTATAAAATTATGAAACAAAGGCTAGTTTAGTTGGGACTTTCTACCAGAATGCCTACTTGTGGCATCTTCATATGATATTGAGATCATAACAATAAAGAGGCTCAAGGCTCCAAAGTGAGTTTTTTAGAGAACAAGACAGAAACGTAATGGCCATTTATGAACTGGCATTAGAAGTCATATAATTTTCATTGTCAAGGTAGACACAAACCTGTCAACAAGGTGGGGAGAAATTGGCGCAGAGGATGGGGATTGTGGTCATCACTTCTTAATGAGAAACTATCTAGTACTATTAGCTAAACTTAAACAACCACATACTTTTCAAGAGCAACAAATTTTGTTTCCTCTGACATGAACTATACACTATTCTCCTGCCAATAATACCTCAAGCTCAGAATTACTACCTATAACATTTTTTAAAAATTAGATCCAGGAGCAGATGAAGAAATGTTCTTCCCTTTGTCGCACTTAATCTGAAGAATTATGAAGTAAAGAATCATGGTTTTCTGGCTTGCACACACCTAGGGCATAAAGAAAAAAAAAAAAGAATGCACATAGCAGTCAATAGTCAAAAATTGTGAGATATGAGTATATCCATGAAAGGTTCTAAACTTTTTTTGAAACCAGTCTTCCTTCCTAGGAAACGGCGGAATATTTTTTTTTCTAAAACATGGATTAAATACTATAAATTGATTTGTCTGTGTTTTTTAGTTTGTGTAATTTAAAGGATAAAAGACACTAGAAGATAAATGGTGTTAATGTAATCATTTCAATCTTTGTCTTTGTGATATAATAGTTATTGATTATAGTATTAATCGTGGAGCATTGATTATACATAGTACTTCAACGAATTAACATTTTATTATAAATTTACAGTGGTAACAACAGAGAAATGGATAATTCAGTTTCTGACTATCCTCATGTATTCATTGCTTGGCCTCATGTATACAGAGGATTACTAGACTTTTTGTCAAACCGTTTTGTTTTAAATGCTCTATTGATCTTGTTATAAGAAATATTTGATTTTATAAACCAATAGTCTCATTATAATTTAGCTACTGTATTTCAAATTTGTACAAATAATTCTTTCTCTTAGCTATGCAATGCAACCTTTTGTTGTCTTTATAACATTGTTATTTATATGAATAATTTAGCTAAAAATCTCTTTTAAATGGCTTATATGCCTTTTAAAATATAATTAACTTAGAGTTAAACTTATATGCATTCTGATTTTGCTAAAATAGTATAATACACTAATAATTTTATAATGTAGCTATAGCCTTACCTTACAATATTTTTGTCTCAGAATAAAAATATTTATATGTTCATATATACCTCTAAAATACCAAACATTCAATAATTTAAATTTGTATTATTCAAGTAATTGATTAAAACATTCAAATTATAGAATTCAATAACACTTAAAGAAGCAAGAAATGTTGGAAAATAACTACTTCAAAATATCAGACACAAGTCACTTTAAATCAATGTTTATAATTAACAGTCATAATTGACTGAGATCACTACATGCTTAGCTCTATTAAACAAAAAAAGACAATTAAGTTTTTGCATGACATTACAAAGTCTCTTGGGATCTGACCGATGTAAACAGTCTTGAATAATTTTATTAAGGAGATATTTATTATATTTTGCCTTTTTTATAATTGATAAGACATGCTAAAACTTAAGCTTTTAGAAATACACACACAATATGCAATATGACTATTTAATGAAATAAGGAAAATTCAGCCGGACTCGGTGGCTCAGCCTGTAATCCCCGCCTTGGGAGGCTGAGGTGAGTGGATTGCCTGAGCCCGCAGGTTCAAGACCCGCCTGGGCAACTTGGCGAGACCTCATCTCCACAATAAATCAAAAAATTAGCTGGGCGTGGTAGCGCACGCCTGTAGTTCCAGCTACTTGGAAGACTGAGGCGGAAGCATCGCCGGAGCCCAGCAGCTCTAGGCTGCGGTGGCCAGGAGCAGCCACTGCACTCCAGTCTGGGCGATGGAGTGAGACTCAAAATCAAAAAAAAAAAAAAAAAAAAAAAAAAAAAACGAAAAATAAAAAAATTTTTAAAAAAATAAACATTGGGTTTTTTGCTGTGTGTATATAAAAAATTTAAAGAGAAAATAAAATTAAAAAC
>CAUYQG010122522.1:0-23371 GCA_963574415.1 Tarsius wallacei | reverse complement strand
CGCTACCATGCCCGGCTAATTTTTTGATTTTTTATTGTAGAGATGAGGTCTCGCTTGCCCAGGCGGGTCTCGAACCCGTGGGCTCAGGCAATCCACTCACCTCAGCCTCCCAAAGGTGCAGGATTACAGGCTGAGCCACCGAGCCCGGCTGACTTTTTCTTTTTTAACCAGATGAAAAAAGACCTCAAAGGGAAATGTTTTGCTGATGTGGAAGAGGTGAAACAAAAAATGGCAGAAGCACTAAAAGGCTTCAACATTGATGAGTTCAAAAACTGTCTTGAGCACTGGAAAAAGCGTCTCGACAGGTGTATTGCATCAAACGAAGTGTACTTTGAAGGTGACTAAAGTTTAAACTTGTAAGAACAAATACACAATTTTTTATAAATAAATTCTGGTTTTGGGGTGTTCCCCCTTGTATATTTGTTGCATATCTATTTTACAAAGAGTTAATGTCTAGGGCAAATAAATGATTCTTATAAATTAATAAATAAGACCCCCCCAAAAAAGAGCCAACACAACAGAAATGTGGGCAAAGGTTTTTGAACAGACCATTCACAGAAGAGAAAACCCGACAAACTTGGTTTAAAAGTACCAAATTTTCTTAGTAATCAGGATATGCAGGTTTAAAACAATTATACTTGAGAAGGTTAAGAGGGTACACAACTCGAGATTTTTTTTCCACAATGATAAATACACACACACACACACACACACACACACAAAGAAAAGCTGCATCACACCCTCCAGAATGACAAATAGTGGGTGTCCATGGTCCCCATCCTAGAGAAGATGAAGCAATAGTTCTCTCACGTGCTATGATGGGAACATGGGGAAATACATCTGTGCGGTTCCTTTGGAGCAGTCAACATTCACGGCACTTAACAGACAATGTTGAAAGCCTTGCAACTATGAATCTGGCTTACAGGTTTTGAACCTGGAGCAAAATCTCTGTTTGCAGAGTGAGCGACACCTGAGGCCCCAAGACTGTGCCCAGAGAGAGAGAGCAGGCGTCCAGAGAGCTTCAGTCCACCTGGACTCTACAGAGGCCCAGGGCTGGGGGGAGGCCAGGAGGTCTGGACACACGGGGGCGAGGGGAGGACAGGCGGAAAGGTTCACAGCAGGGGAGGAGAGAATGGTCGAAGCTCTCTCCTGCTTGGCCACAGGACTCTACGACTGTGCCTGCAGCCTCTCCTGGAGGATGGGAGGTATAAAGGGTGCTGAGTCCATTTCAAGCAGTCAGCAACTTCCTTTA
Source organism: Tarsius wallacei (assembly GCA_963574415.1). Lineage (NCBI taxonomy): Eukaryota > Metazoa > Chordata > Mammalia > Primates > Tarsiidae > Tarsius > Tarsius wallacei. The sequence goes on along the minus strand of CAUYQG010122522.1, from coordinate 22,119 downwards.
AACTAGATCTTGACTTTCTCTACGTCCATGTTGGAGAAGGAGAGTCAGGATTCTCCCAGGTCCCACAAGCCAGGATTCATAGCTATGCTATGCTTTCAATTATATCCTGGTCATTTTGTTTGAAAAACTTATCCTTCCTATTTTTCCTCTTATCTTTCAGATGGAAGAAGAAAATCAATCACCTAATATCCATTGAGGGACTTCTTGGTTCTAACACTTTGGAAAACACAATGTAGCTCAGGACACTGTCCCTCCCAGTGTCCAGGCCCTGGTTCCTGTGGAGTGGCAGAGCACTCCTTGTTTAAACACGAATATGGTTTCCCTTCCCCTTTCCATGAAGGAAGCAGGGCCAGCCGTTTCTGTTTCCAGGGATTTGTACAAAGGTAAAGTGAGGTTGCTGGAGGACAGCCCTCCTCCTTCCCTCCCTCCCCACTCTCCCTGCTGCTTTGCTCTCCTTTGGGCCAACACGTAAGCTCAGAAGAGCACTGTAAGGGGAGAGGAGTCAGAGGGAGGCTCCGGCCTCTAACACCCCGTTGCAGCGGCTGGTTACAGCCCTCCTGACTGGGGGCCGCAGGCCGTAGGCTCCCTGCCTCGGTGAGGGTCCCTCAAGCAAGGGGCACACAGCAGCTGTCCACTGTCCAAGCCTGACTTCGGGGAGCCAGTCAGGCTTGGACCATGGATTCTCTGTGGCACAAGGGACGGACGCTCCCGGAACCGGCACCTCCTGGGCCCTCTGCCGCCTTCACCTTCGCAGCTTGGGGTGGGAAACGGAGGGAGCATCGGTCATGTGGCGACATCGCTTGCCAGGCGGCAGGCTGCGGGGCCGCGGTCGCGTGCTATTTGGTTTACGAAGAGCTGCGACGCTTGAACGGCTGTCAGGACCCGTGTCGCCGACCCCGTGAGAAGTCGTGGGCTGTGAGCGCCGGCGCCGTCCCGTCCACGGTGCCCACGCATCGTCTCACCGTCCGAGTGTCCCTGCCCCAGCAAGGGACTCCAGGGTCAGCACCCCCAGGGAGGCCCCCACAGAGCGGGGTTCCATCCAGCAGTGTCTCCACAGGACCACGCTGCTGGTTGAGAAAAAATGGCTTACCGAAAACGGGGGACTCTCTGTGCACTTTAAAACGAAAAGCGAGGCAAACAGAACAAAGACAAAAAAGGAAGGCGAAGGCCTGACCCACGCCGGACCGGCAGCCACGCGGAAGACAGTGGTTTCAGGAGCAAACCCTGGCCTCGCCTGCCCCCTGGTGGACAGAAGTCACAGCGTCTCTGCCCAGCACGGTCACGCTCAAGTTCAAAGCAAGCTCTAAACGGAGAAAATTCAGGTCGACTCTTGGAAGCTTAGTAAATTTAAGCCCTTTGATTATTCTGACTGCCATCACAAGGAAGATGTGAGGTGTAGATGTTGATAACAGGGGTTTTTCACAAAACTGCAGGAGGTCCCAGCTCTGGCGCTCTGGAAAGTTCCCCAGTCTCTCTCTGAGACTCATCTCCTCTTATCTAAAGTGGACGTAAAAGTAGAGCGTCCTTTCTCGGCTGTTGTGAGGATTAAAAAATAAAGTGGACGTAAGAGCCCTTGAAAAGTGCTGACCGGGCGCGGCGACACAAATCTGTAATCCCAGCACTTTGGGAGGCCAAGATGAGAGGATTGCCTGAGCCCAGGGATTCAAGACCACCCTAGGCAACTTGGTGAGACTCCAGGTAGGCTCTACATAAATCAAAAAATTAGCCGGGCGTGGTAGCTAGTGCCTGTAGTTCTGGCTACTTGGAAGGCTGAGGCGGAAGGATCGCCGGAGCCCAGCAGGTCGACGCCGAAGTGGTGGTGAGGACTCCACTGCACTCCAGCCTGGGTGATAGAGTGAGACTGACTCAACAAAAAAAAAAAAAGAAAGAAAGAAAAAGAAAAGTGCTGGGTAAGAGCTCAGTGTACTCAGTATAGGAACTATTCTTATTCTTCTTATTGTTGCTTTTATTATCACCATCTTGATATCTGCAAAAATAAACTCATGTGCACATAAAAAATCCTGATATCAGAAAGGAATATGATTATATGCACTTTTCTATAGGCTCCATTACTTCTGCAAGAAATTTCTGTATATTTACCTTAATGATTTCTGCATATTTTCAGAAAGTTTACAATCATATGTCACAACAACAGGGATAGTTCTGAGAAATGTGCTCTCAGGCAATGTTATCCTTGTGTGGACATCATAGGAGTACTTGCGCACACCTGGAGGGGACAGCCTATGGCTCCCAGGCTACAAACCTGCACAGTATGTGACTGTACTGAATACTGTAGGCAATTGTGACACAATGGTCAGTAAGTACTTGTGGATCTAAATATAGAAATAGTACATTAAAAATGTGGTGTTATAATCTCAGGAGACCTTAATCATATATGGGTCATATACTTTGGTCACTGACCAAAATGTCATTATGTGGCTTATGACTGCATACAGTTTCTGTATATTCACTTTACTGTTCACTCCCCACTTGTAAAGACACCCTAAATATTATCTCAGCATTGACTTTTTACTTCTGGCCTTTTATCATTCAGTAACAGTTGAATAAAAACTAAAGCAGGAGAGTCACCTCATTCCAGGCCTTGTTTGTGGAGAGAGAAGACCTCATTTGAAGGCCCTCTGGAAAGTCCACTTATACAGCAGGATCTGTCCTGTGGAGCCATGTAGACCTTTGCCTCTTCATCAGTTATCCGCTGCTGTGTAAAAGCCAACCCAAAAGCAGCAGCTTAAACAAGTGCTAGGTTCCTTTCCTGATTTGGGGTTGGTTGACCAGTTGTTCTGATCCTCAGTCTGTGAGGGTTCTGCCTGCCTACCTGGGCCTCTTTTCCCACAGGGCCACTCATCCTCCAGTAAGTTACTTGGAGCTTGTCACATGGTGGCCAAAGGGTCACAGCAGCAAGACAGGACAGCAGGCCCCAACACCAGGCATTCTTCAAGCCCCTGCTTGGGATGTATTTGCCGATGCCCCGTGAGCCAAACCAAGTCGCGTGGCCAAGGCTGGATTCACGGGCTGGAAAGATGTGCCCCCATCTTATGTAGAAAAGCAGCAGTCATAATTCAAAGGTGTGTGCAAGCAAACAAAGGGAATCAGTGGCTTTTTGGCAACCACCACACTTCCTGAATCTCAGGCTCCGAAAGGTACTTGGGATCTAAGCTGACACCCACGGGGAGCTTTCCAGAGTCTCACATGTCATGGCCCCCACCACAGGCTGAGCTGCCCTGAAAGGCCAGAGAGGATTTCAGGGAGGAGGCCAAAGCAAAGCAGCTCACAGGCCTCTGTGCTGCTGGCTCGGCTTGGTGGCTGGCACATATGAAAACGGCTCAAGGTTTGTGGACATTCTGATCTTTGAGGAGAGGGTGACAACCGGATCATTACATAAAATCTCCTGATATTTGAATGTTGACAGCTAGTTCATCTTCTTAAACTTTGTGCTGGAACAAACTAGCTTTTCTGAGGGGCGGTGGAAGACAGTTTGGTTCTTCTTGCTGCTGGTGCTAGAACCAAGCGACTTGTGTGGGCATGGACACAGGGGTGCCTTCTTCCTCTTAACATGCATGACACATGAGGTGGGAGAAACCCCAGAGCCACAGCAGCACTTGCTGGGGAAAAGGTGACCAAGGACAGCATGGGGCATTCCCAGTTCAAGCTCTTGTGGCGCTTATTGGATGACTCAAAAGAGCACAGCCCTTGTGTGTGTGGGTTATAGTCAGAAGGACCAGCTCTGCTGGCTGCCGATGCTCCTTTTGTTTTCACTCCGTCTTAAACCTCTTTCTAGAACTCAACAGCACAGTGAGGAGCCAGACTTGACTCCCAGCTGCCAGTCACCAGCAATGTAACAAAGCCTTTTCTATGCTCAAAGAGCACTTTCCCTGGGTCTTATTAGTTGTATGCATATCTGCTTTCCTCAGGACACCATGATCACCATGATCAGAATAATATAAATAATACCAGAAAATATCTATATAGCTTTACCTTGGGGGTTGAGCAATTTACATACATTGCATCATTTGATCCTCACACCAACTCTAGGGGAACAACATTCTTTTTATTACCATTTTATAGATGGAGAAACAGAGAAGTAAATAACTTGTACCCAGTTCACACATTTAGTAAATTGTTAGTGTTGCCATTTGAATTCAAGTAGAGCAACTCCAGGCAGGGTTTCTAGAACTGAGATCTGCAGACTCTTGGGGTGCTCAGGAGCAGACTTTTGAGGTCTGCAAGTTCTCTAAACATTTTTAGATATTTGTGTTCATTTTGATATCCTAAAGTACCAACCATCGGTGCTTCCTGAATATTTGAATGGCCCCTTTCTAAGCTAGGGCTACTGCATGATTTCAGTGCTTGAGTCCACAACTATGCTTGTACTCACTTGGACACTTGGTGGGGCTATTTTAATTGATGAAAGCTAATGAGAAGAGAGGAAAAGCCAATATGTTAATGGCATGTTAATGTCATATTCTATGCATGTGAAAGCCAAATGCATCACCACAAACAAAGGTGTTTTGGAATTTTTCATGGAGAAAGTGTGGTAAAACTGAGTCCTCATGGCTGGCAGTGCTGGAAGCATACTGAATCAGAGAGAATTTCCATCAGTGTCCACCATGGCCCTGCTGTGCATGGTGGGCTGGCTTCAGTAACGTGAGTTCTGTCTTCCCTATTAAACTGTGCTCATTTGAATTCTGTGGGTTTTGTTCTTTGTTTATATTTAATTTACAAATAGATTTTGGTTTTATATGAGCTGTAACTATAAGAAATATATACCTAAATTTGTGTTTTTACTTTTAATAAGCCACATTATAATAAAAAATAAACTAGCTGACTGTGAGATGTTTCTTTCACTGCAGCACATCCTCAAGCTTGAAAGCATAGCAGTATACTACAGTGCTCCTCAAAGGTGGGAAGGATAAGGAACTGGTTTAATATTTTATTTCTCTTGTCTGTGAGACCTTGGGCAAGTTACTTCACTTCTCTAAGACTCAGTTTCATAATTGATTAAATGGGAGAAAAGGGACAAGATGAGAAAATATAAGAAGCATGTGGCAAAGTTCTTGGCACAGTAGAACAGACGAGAGCTGATAATATGAACATACAACACGTGGAGACAATTCTCGTCCAGTGAATGAATGGATTCCTTTGTAGACTTTGATACAGGGCTTGCCTCGCTGTGATTCTGAACCGAGAACTTAATAGATCGAGAGAGAGAGAAATTACCTTTTACACAGCAGTGTCACTCCTGAAATGAGAGGTGATATCACTGTGGTTTATATGCAGCCATTTAATTTCTCAGAGCATCTTGCTTTCATTTCAGAGGATAACTTTAAAAAATCTGAGATAGCTTCCAATTAGGCCGTTAGATTCATTTCCCAGAATTAGTTTCTTATTTCCAACCAAATGCATTTTTTTTAACCCATCTTCTCCTCACATGTCTTTATGGTCCAGAACACAGACAGGAAAGTTATTACAGATGTTGCTTTATTTCATTAGGGAGTAAGCATTCTACTGACCCGTGGTTTGGTAGTCACTTGAAATACTTGCAAAGGAAGTATCAATACAGCAAAAGTCACACATTTCACAGTCAGGCCATTTTAGTTGGAATCCTAGGGTAGCAGAGTGAACCTGAAGAAATTTCTTTGCTTCCTTTTCTCTTGACAACCTCTACTTCCAACTAGCAAACAGTTCTCACTGGATAGCATGAATTTTAGCAATTTCTACTACTCCCTTTCTTTCTTTTCTCAGCAGGGGAACATCTGACACAATAAACTGTGTGGAATGATGATGGGAGCCAGGATGGCCTAAGCCTCTGTAGTTGTGGGTGATGAAAGCGGAGGGAGGAGGAGCCGCAGAGGTTCCGAGGGGGGACACCCTGGGGAAACTGCATGGGCAGACGCAGATGCTGTGATGGCAACGCTACGGTCGGTGACTCAGGGGGCAGCACACAGACCACTGTGCTGAAGCACATTAAGCACAGTTGCAGGCAGGGGAAACCTTGGTGAGGCAGATCCCACCACACTTAGTAAACCATGGCAAAGAGCTTGGACTTCATTTCAAGAAAGGCAGGAGATCATTAAGGGGCTCTAATCATGAGAGTGATAGGACTGGCTTGTCTTTTAAGAGTGGTCTGGTTGCTATGCGGAAAACACCTTGTAAGAAACCAAGAAAAGGTGTTTTAGTCCATTCCTGCTGCTATAACAAAATGCCTCAAACTCGGTAATATATGCATAATAAAGGTTTATTTCTCACAGTTCTGCAGGTTTGGAAGACCAAGATCAAGGTGCCAGCAGGTTCGGTGTCTGGTGGGAGCCCAGTCTCCGCTTCCATGAGGGTGCCTCACATCTTGCTTCCTCCAGTGGAGATGAACACTGTGTCCTCACATGGAAAAAGGGATGGAAGGGCAAGAAAGGTATTGAAGCTCTCTCGTACCTCTTCCACAGGAATATTAATTCCATAATTCCCAATCATCTCCTCAAAGGCCCACCTCTTAGCATCACCACAACGGGGACTAAGTCCCAACATGAGTTTTGGGAGGGACACAAACATTCAAACCATAGCAAAGGGAGACCAGTTGGAAGATGATCACAGTAGTTCGGTGACAGATGATGATGGCTTGGCCTGAGGTCACATAAGGTAAGATGGAGAGGATGCAATTAGAGGGAAGGGGAAGGATTTGGCACACATTTCAGAAGTAGAATGGACAGAACCATTATGATATATTGTCTCCTCTAGCTCTTTAGTGCCCTTAAAGTGTTTTAGATAGAAACCATGATTATAATGCCCTGTTGTCCTCACCTACTTTGTAGAGATCCAGAGGAGTTACAATAAATTGTTGTATTTTGGGGGGCAGAGTGCTAAAAAATCCACATCATCCAACACATAAATACTTCTTTCCAGAGTTCTGAAATCTGCCCCTGCTCTCTAGGAGCTTAAATGCTAAAACAAAGCACATGCACAGGAAGAAAAAGCCAGATGGTCATGTTGACCACATAAAGGCTTTCATGAAGAAGGAGGAGGAGGAGAGGAAGAGAAGGAAGAGGAAGAAGAGGAGGAGGAGGAGGAAGAAGAAGGGGGGAAAGGAGGAGGAGGAGGGGGCAGTATAAACTAAAGAAGCAGTTGTATTTGTTCAGGCTTTAGCGTGTGGAATTTGAGGGACCACATCTTTTAGGGACAATTATACTGGTAGAAACTGCTTTCTGTGTACTCAACTCTGAAGGACTCCAGTTTCCTCAATATTTTGAATGAGGTGTGTGTGTGTGTGTGTGTGTGTGTGAGAGAGAGAGAGAGAGAGAGAGAGAGAGAGAGAGAGAGAGAGAGAGAGAGAGAGAAGGCAAATACTGGTGACGTATCTGGAGTCTGAACTGGCCTGTTGAGAAAGGAAAGGATTGTATTGATAGCAGCTAGTAAGTGACAGTTGTACAAAAAGTGCTATCACATAGCATATTCTTATGAAGTTTCTCAAGAGCATCTCAAAACTACCCCATAAGGCAGTGTTCTCTACTTCCGCCCATTATGGAACAAATACAAAATCACACATTTATGCAGAATGCTGAAGTAAACTGGGGGAGATTTCAAAGTATCTCTATGGGCTTGGGGAGGTGCCATTACATTTTATTTCTATCACATGAAAACAAAATACAAAGTATTAGAAATTATTCCAAATATTTGATTTGTATAATCTCCAAATAATAGCATGACCTAATTCTTGACCGAGACTTTGTGGCGGGTGAGTTTCTCAAATCAGGTTAGACACCATCCATGTGATACCTGCCTGCTCAAGTGATTAAATAATTTAAATATAATTTCCACCGGTAAAATATTTACAAAAGTTCTCTGTAAAGGCTCTGATGTCTCTTCTCTTCTAAAGATTGTGATGATGAAAGTAGATTTTTAATCTTATCAAGTTTTGCCTGTGCAATGTTTTTAAGAATTGTTACTAGCAGGACTCACCTGCTTGGCTAGAGAGTTTGGATATCACCAAGGAGCACCATCTGCTGTTAAAGGAGGGTGCACCACACACCTGGGAAAACAGAACTGGGCCTCCGACTGCAGCTCAGCTTCAAGGAGCCTGTCAGCTTCCCAGGCGACAGAAGCTGCATGTCCTGCAGCAGATGCTTAAGCTGGTCTTCTTGGCCATGCTGTGCTTGCTGCAGAAGAGTCATGAGTGCCAATACTGCATGAGCTGATTTTTGTGTTGGGATACTCTGGGATGTTGTATTGGAGTCCATTTCTCTCAAGATTCACTCAAGGAATCCCTAGAGAAGGAAACTGGAAGCCAAAAGCCACAAATCTGAGGTTTTGGCCACCCGTGAGCCAGAGCTGACTCAGGTGTCCTGAGGACTGGGTGGGGGGTGGGGATGCTGGAAAGTCCTTCATGATTAAGTGCAAGAGTGCTGTGGTGCACTGAACACCAGGCTGCCAAATATCTGAGGAAGAGCTTGATTCAGATGAAGATGCAGATGCTCTCAGAATGGTGGGATGCCTTGTTGACTTTCCCACAGCTAGAAAGTAGCAGGACAGAGACAATTTTTTTTTAAAAAAGCCTCTTATAGTTGCACATTCTTTCCATTACATCTCATGACCTCTCGTAATACAATAAGCTTCATAGAGGAGAGTTAGAAACTCCAAAAGCACTCTGGAGTATTCTGTGGAGTGTTCACATTTATAGGGTCATGCTTTCAGCTTTTACATGAAGAATGAGGACCTAAAGTTCATGGAATGAAAAAAGATTATGTAAAACCGTTCATCCATTCCCTGCTCAAATGCACCCATTTATCTTGCAATGATGGAGTGGGAATGCATCACATTTTAGCTCTTGGTTTCATTCGCTGAGGCAGTGGGTAAAAGTGCCACTCTTCAGAAAGCAGACATCCATAAGCTTTCCACTGTAGTCATTCTTGGCTCAGGCTGCTGTGACAAAGGAATATACACTGGTGGCTTATAAACAACAGAAATCCATTTCTCACAGTTCTGAGACTGGACATCAGAGGTACCAGTGAGACCAGGTTCTAGTGAGGGCGCTCCTCCATGTTCAGACAGCCAACTCCTGGTGGTGTCCTCACACAGCCAGAGAATGCTGAGATGGAGGACTGTCTGGCTTTCTCTTCCTATGAAGTCACTAATCCCATCATGAGGGTTCTACCCTCACTACCTGATTACTTCCCAGAGGCCCCCACCTCCCAATATGGTCTCATTGGGGATTAGGATTTCAACATGTGAATCTGGGTGGGGAACACAAACATTCAGTTTCTCACAGTAAATCAAAAGAAACTTTTCCTCTTCAACAGCCCACCATGAAAAGTCAGGTTGCCCTGGTACACTTAGCTCTTACACCCAGAAAGGTGAAAATCCCTGTACTTGCTGGTCCACATGGGCAGTGGAGAGAGCAGAACTGGCATGTGGATGGCAGGTGGCTCTGGTGATGTCCATGAGCAAAGAGAGTCAGGTCCTCTCAACAGCAGAGTACCCTTTACACCCTGAAACTGCAGGGAGAGTGTCCAGGAGTGGCATCTGAGGGCCCTTCCTCACCACAGTCAATATTATTGCCCAGAAGCAACTCCTCCTCTGTCACCAACCTCTTGGCAGCCCATCTCCCATCTGAATCTGCCTTCCAGTAGTTATGTGCAATCCTTGATCACCCCAAATGGGGAGCCTGCAGCTGGGAAGTGGGATAAGAAAGGAGTACTGTGCTTTGGGAATGTTCCTAGGGGGCTCATGCTTCTATTCAGCTTGTGCACGCCAGTATGGCCCTCATGAGTGTTAATGAACATGATTGTTTTGTCTGGTCAATGCCCAGGGCCGACAGTTGTTAAATATTTTCAGCATTGCCTCTGATAATATGTACTCAGAATGATGCCAGGGGCTGTGAGATACATATGAGCTTTTCCCCTGCCCAAACAGTGCTTTGATTACTATACACTAGGAATAAAATGCATCTTTTTAGGAGGATGTACCTATTTGGCAAGTACTCTACATGGCTATTCACCTATAATTTTCATGATAGTTTTACAAGGCAGATACTAGAACTATCATCATTTATAGGAGTTGGAAGAGAAGAACAGAAAGGTTAAGCAATTTGCCCAAGGTCACAGAGAGAATAATATGGAAGACACTGAAATACCCAGCCCATCAGTGCAGTCTTTGTCAACAGGTAGAGGATAAATTTGATACTTTTTAGTTAAAAGGGAAAAAAGGCATAGGTTAATATTTATAGTTTTTGCCTAAGGGAAATACTTAATGTACACCGTGCATTTTAATAACTCCATTCTCTGCTCAAAGTAAGTACGGAGCAGAGCACATTCAATTATTCCTTCAATAGGTATTCATTCTTGAGTACCTTCTACATTCAAAGAATTGTGCTAGACTCAGGTGGTATAAGACTTGAACCGGGCTATTCAAAAAGGGTCTAGAGAGGGTATTATGTTACTAGGCTTAAAATACCCTAAAATAGCATGTAGTGGTCAATGCTCCCCTTGTCTCTCCTCAGGTGGAAAACTCTGAGCAATATTCTACAGGCTCCTCAGAGATTTCTGCAAGGTCCAACATCAGCTGGCCGCAGGGGTGATCAGCTCAACAATCTACCTTTTCCCCCTTTCTCTGCTTCAGTCTTCTCAATCGTCTTCTCCCCATTTCTGTTCCTTGGGATCACTTCCCAAAAGAAGCTGCCTGCACCTGAGCCCGTATGTTCTGCACTTAGAGGGAACCCAGCAGTTGGCATGAGAAATGGATGTAGACATCAGACACTCAGGATGGGATTTGAGACCACCTATATAAAGTTAATGCAGGGCCACGTGGTAAAAACTGTGAAAGAGACCCAAGCCCTGCAAAATTGCAGCTATGGCTAAAAATGAACACTCTGTCATTTCTAAGTTTGCTCCCCTCCTTGCATGACTGTTTGCACTTAGTCACTTCAATAGAGAGTAATAGATTATATTCATGTCCTGACCCCTGGGGACAGGGGAAGCTGCCTGTGAGGCCCATAAACAACTTGTCCCTTAAACAATGAACCTAAGGTCAGACACACCTCCTTAGTGGCATCCTGAAGTTTGATTGGCTGAAAGGCACAAGCAGCTTTAATCCACAGGACCCCACTTGCCGCATACCTTGCTATTAAGATATCTCTATAATGGCATGCTGCTCAGTGGTCAGTAGCCTGTGGTCTCAGGACTTGCTCTTCAGATAGCCGCTCTATTGTAAAACCTAAGATTGGTGCTTGAAATGTTTTTCAGACTTTGCACTCTGAGGGACCCATGACCCTCAGACTCAGAACACACAACAAGGATCTGACTCTATTGGTTCTGTGACCCCCTACCAGAAACTGACTCTGTACATGGAAACAGTTTCTACACCCTCGTGACTTCACCCCCAACCAATCAGCAGTGCTTATTTCTTAGCCTACAGTCTACCAAATTATTCCTTAAAAATCCCTAGCCTGTCAGAATGGCCATTATCAATAACTCAAAAAATAACAGATGCTGGAGAGGATGTGGTGAAAAGGGAACACGACTACACTGTTGGTGGGAGTGTAAACTAGTGCAGCCTCTGTGGAAATCAGTGTGATGATTCCTAAAAGCTCTAAAAATCGACCTTCCATATGACCCCACAATCCCCCTACTGGGAATATACCCTGAAGAACTCAAATCACCCTATAAAAAAGATACCTGCACATGTATGTTTATTGCAGCATTGTTCACAATAGCAAGATCATGGAACCAACCATGCTGTTCATCAAAAGAGGACTGGATTAAAAAAATGTGGTACATATACACAATGGAATATTACGCAGCCATAAAAAAGAACAAAATCATGAATTTCACAGCAACCTGGATGGAACTAGAGTCTATAAATACTGAGTGATCTCTCACAGAAACAAAGATCTGAGTATCATATGTTCTCACTCATAAGTGGACCTTGAACAACTATCATAATACTATAAGAAGAGGATTGACAGTGGCGGGAAACTATGGGGGGGTAGGGAGGGGAAGGGATGTGGGATTAACGGTAGTCAATATCTGCCTGGGAATGGGGGAACACACCTCATCAACAAGGGTACCTGTGCAGTTCATATTTGTATACCTAACCCTTAACTGTACCCCACAATTTTAAAATAAAAAATATGTATTAAAAAAAGACATTGTATAATTACAAAATAATCAATCCAACAAGAGGATATAATAATTCTAAATACATGTGCATTCAACAAAGATATACAAAGCATATATAACTACATCAAAAGAGAAAGACTCCAATGCAACAATAATTGTGAACATTAACACCCTGTACTCACCATAAGACAGATCACCTAAACAGAATATTGACAGCAAAATATTAGATTTAAACTGCATTTTAGACAAAAATGACTTAACGGACATGTAGGGAAATTTTATCTAACAGTTACATAATTCATATTTTTCTCAACAACACATGGAACATTCTGCTGTATAGACCATAAGTTAATACACAATAAGTTTCAGCACATTAAAGAAAAAGAAAACTTAATTCATAGCAAGTATGATCTCATACCACAGTGGAATAAAACTCGAAATCAATGACAAGAGAAACTTTGAAAACTGCACAGCTGCATCGAAATTAAACTACCTGACCTTGAAAGACCATGTTTCAAAATGAAAATTTAGAGGAAAAGCAAAAAATATTTTGAAACAAAAATGTAAGCACAGCCTAACAAAACCTATGTGATACATCAAAGCAGTGATTAGAAAAGTTCATAGCAATAAATGCTTACATCACAAAAGTAGGAAGATTACAAATAAACAATCTAATTTTGTACCTGAAGAAATGAAAAAAAGTAAAAACAATTCCAGATCAAAATTGATAGAAACAAAGGAATAATAAAGAACAGAGCAAAGCCAAATATAATTGACTCTAAAAAACAACACAAAGGATCAACAAAATGAAAGTTGGTCCTTCACAAAAGAGTCAACAAATTGCTAGCTATATTAACAAAGAAAAAAAGAGAGAAGATCCAATAAAAACAGCAACAAAAAAAGAGAAATTAAAACTAATGCCACAAACATAAAACAGAAACATCAGAGATTATTATGAAATACTATGCACTAACAAAGTGGAAAAATCTAGATAAAATTAGTAAATTCCTAAAATCACACAACCTACCAAGATTAAATCAGAAAGAAATAAGAATCTGAACAGACCAATAACAAGTAATAAGACTGAACAGTAATAAGACATATCTTCCAACAAAGTAAAGCCCAGAACGCGATGGTTTCACTACTAAATTCTACCAAACTTTCAAATAATAAATAATATCAGTTATGCTCAAACTACTTCAAAAACCTTCAAGGACAAGGAATTCTTAAAACTCATCCTGAGAGGACAATATTACCCTGATACCAAAATCAGAGAAAAAAAACAATAGAACAAAACTACAGCCCTGATTAGCATAGATGCAAATATTCTCAATAAAATGCCAACAAACCAAATATAAAAGCACATCAATAAGCTAAAACACTCCTACCCAGAATGACCAAGAAAAAGCCCAAATAAACACAATCAAAAATGCAAAGATCAAATCACAACTGACCTTTAAGAAATATAACAGATTATCAGAGATTACTATGCACATTGGTATGAAAACAAACTTGATAGCCTAAATGAAATGGAGGACTTTCTAACATCACACAACCTCCCAAGGTTGAAATTAGAAGACATTGAGACATTAAATAAACAAATAACAACACAGGAAATTGACTCCATCATAAGAAAATCATCTACAAAAAAAATGTCCTTGACCAGATGGCTTTCCAGCAAAATTGTAAAAAGCATACAAGAAGGAACTCATACCAATTCTATTGAAAGTATTACAGGCAATTGAGAAAGATGGAATTCTTCCCAACTTATTTTACAAAGCTAAAATCACACTGATACCCAAGCAGGGTAAAGATCCAACAAAGAAAGAGAACTACAGGCCAATATCCCTAATGAACATAGATGCAAAAATTCACAAAAGATTCTAGCAAATTGGATCCAACAATACATCCCAAAAATCATCCACCATGTTTTTTGATTCATCCCTGAGATGCAGGGTTGGTTCAACATCTGCAAGACCATAAATGTAATTCAATACATCAACAGATGTAAAAACAAGAACCACATGATTATATCGCTAGATACAGAAAAATTTTTTGGTAAAATCCAGCATTCCTTCTTGATAAAATCCTTTGAACACTTAGGCATAGAAAGAACATGCCTCAAAATAGCAACTGCCATCTATGATAAACCCACAGTCAGCATATTGCTAAATGGACAGAAACTGCAAGCATTTCCCTCAAAAACCAGAATAAGACAAGGCTGCTCACTCTTACCCCTCCTTACCAACAGTGTGTTGGATGTCCTAGCCAGAGCAATTAATTAGGTGAGAAAAGGAAATCAGTGGTATCCAAAAAGAAAAACAGGAAGTTAAGTTATTCCTCTTTACTGACAATATTTTCTTATACCTCAAAAATCCAAGAGAATATGTCAAACATTTCCTTGCACTGATATAGGACTTTGACAAAGTCTTGGGATACAAAATAAATGTGAAAAAGACAGTCTCATTCTTAGACACCAAAAACAAACAGGCAGAAAACCAAATAAAAAGCACAATCCCATTCACAATAGCCACAAGAAAAGAAAAAAGAAATACCTTGGCATCTTCCTCAGAAGATGAAAGACCTTCCATCAGAGAAGTGAAAGGCCTTTACAATGAAAATTACAAAACAGTGCTCAAAGAAATCCAAGAAGACACAAACCAATGGAAAAATAGTCCATGCTCATGGATAGGAAGAATCAACATTGTTAAGATGTCTATTCTACCAAAGACAATCTACAGATTCAATGCAATACCCATTAAACTAACAACATCATTCTTCTCAGATCTGGAAATTACAATGCAGAAATTCATATAGAAACATAAGCGAACCCTGAACACTTACCATAATACTATAAGAAGGGGATAGGCAGTAGGGGGATACTGCCAGGATGGGAGGTGTGGGGAGGGACACAACATCAATAAGGGTACCTGATCTCAAACCAGGCAAAGAAGGAACCAAAGGGCAGTTCAAACTTTACCTGTATGATGACCACTTGGATACTCAATCCTGAACTGTACTCCACATCTTTACAATAAAATATATAAAGGAAAAATGTCAGGTTTTAAACCTCATTACCTTACAAATAGATCCCTCCACCCTAAGAAACAGGCTTATCATCAGTTACCTGGATTCTATGCTTTTTAGGACCTTTAAAAGCCATCTTACTATTTTCATATTTAGTGCTTGCTGGTTTAACCTTCTTATAAAGTTTCAGTCTTCCAGACTACAACAAATTCATGTAAAGATGATGCTGGCACATAACTTCCAACCATCCAACACACCCCACTTTCTGATCCATGAAATAAGGACATCTTCCCTTTGGGTTCCTTAAACCAAGCAACCAGAGTTTTTACTCCTTCAATGCTAGACAGAGCCTATGCCCATAATATCAACAAGAAGTAGTTACAGAAAATGGACCTTCATGCTTCAAAAACACCTGAAGATTAAAGAGTAGTATATAATCTCTGAGGGGAGAATGTGATGGGAGTTTGGCAGGAAGGACTCACTTTCTAGGATAAACAAGTCTAATTCTTCAAGACCAGTGGCTGAGGCAGTTTCTCTAGACAGGCAGATGGCCAAGTTTTCTAAGTGCCCACAGTGAAAAACAGGATGTGGCTGAGAACCATCTAGAGCTAACTAGAACCAAGATGGCAACTAATTTGCCCACTACCTGACGTTGCCACTCATTATCCCCTCATTATACTACCACCTACCAGTACCATGACAGTTCTTATTATGCCCATTTATAGTAACAAACTGGGTGGAATCCCAGTTTTTAGAAATCTCCAGCTCTTTCCCAGGAATTCCATGAATATTTCACCCCTTAACACAAAATCAAGAGATAACTACAAAAGTAAAGGCCCAACAATGTCCAGCTGCTGTTCTTCCGATAGACCAGCTCTGGCTGCTCTGCCTATGGAGTGGCCTGCTCTGTCATTTCAATAAAATTGCTTTCATTTCCCAACTGAAACCCCAGCAATGTACAGGGGCTGTTCTGCCTAGAGTAGCCTTCCTTCTGTTCCTCTTTTCTTTTAATAAACTGACTTTCATTTGACCTTGTCAGCCTGCTCTTGAATTCTTTCTTGTGTGAAGTCAAGAACCCACTTGGCCTCTTGCACTGGATCTCAACTTTGTAGTCCTTCATCTTATATCAACTGGATAATTATACAGCATAGATACATATCAAAACATCAAATTGTACCCCATAATTGTATACAATTGCAATATGTCAATTAAAAACAATTTTTAAAAATGTATGGGATGTAGCTAAAGCAGTTCTTAGAAAGAAATTTATAATGTAAATTCTTACATGAGAAAAAAGAATGTTCTTGACTCTGTGTGATGGCTTATGCCTGTAATCTCAGCACTTTGGGAGTCCAAGGCAAGAGGATTGCTTGCCAGATGTTTGAGATTGGCCTGGGCAACAAAATGAGACTTTATCTCCATAAGAAATGAAAAAATTAGCTGAGAATGCTGGTGTATGCCTGCAGTTCTGGCTACTCTAGAGCCTAAGGCAGAATAAGTGCTTAAGCCCAGGAGTTTGAGGCTGCAGTGAGCTGAGATCATGCCACTGCACTCCAGCCAGGTGACAGAGTGAAACCCTGTCTCAAAAAATGTTTTTCTAATTAAAAAAAGAATTTTCTAGCCGGCCTCGGTGGCTCAGCCTGTAATCCCGTGCTTTGGGAGGCTGAGCTGAGTGGATTGCCTGAGCCCGTGGGTTCGAGACCTGCCTGGGCAACTTGGCAAGACCTCACCTCTACAATAAACCAAAAAATCAGCCGGGCATGGTAGCACATGCCTGTAATTCCAGCTACTCAGAAGGCTGAGGCGGAAGGATTGATGGAGCCCAGCAGGTCGAGGCTGCAGTGACCGGGAGCAGCCACTGCACTCCAGTCTGGGTGACAGAGTGAGACTCCAACTCAAAAAAAAAAAAAATATATATATATATATATATATATATACATATATATATATATAGAATTTTCTGAATAATCGATCTAAGTTTGCACATTAAGAAACTAAGAAAAAAAGCAGATTAAATAAAAAGTAAGTAGAAGGGAGGGAATAAGGGTAAGAACAGAAAATAGAAAATAGACAAACAATAGTGAAAATTTATAAAACTATAAGTATGTTCTTTGAAAAGTTCAGTAAGATTGATAAAAACTATAGCTAGGCTAATGAGAGAGAACACAAATTTATAGTATTGGGATTGGGAAAAGGCATTTCACGAAACATCCTATAAATATTAAAAGAATAATAAAATATTTTGAACAACTTTATGGCAAAAATTAACAACTTATATAAAGTAAAAAAAAATCTTTGAAAAACACACATTTTGCAGATCTACATTTTTACTGGGTTCTTTTTTTGTTTGTTTTAACCTTATACTTTTTTCTTTTTTATGTTCATGCTTTCCTTTAAATCCTCTGACATGTTTATAAAGAACAGTTTAAAGTTTGTTATGTGAATATCATCATCTCTGTGGCATCTGGGTTTGTTTCTGTTGATTGGTTTTGCTTCTGACTCTGGGTCATATTTTACTGCTTCTTTGCATATCTGGCAATTTTTTTTTCGTTTGATGTTGGATATGTATGTGACATGTTGAGTATTTAGATTTTGATGTCTTCCTTTCACAATTATTGAAGTTTGTTTTGGAAGGCAGTTAAGTTACTTGCAGATCAGCTTGCTCCTCTGAGGCTAGTTTTGATTCTGATAAGGGCCGATCTAGAGTAACCTGTAATCTATGACAATTTTAGCCCCACATCCAACGTATGGCCTTCAGTGAAATCCTTTATGTTCAAAGAGATCTCTTACCTCTGGTTGGGAGAAACTTGAATATTTCTTGGCCCATGTGAGCTTGGACTTTATCGAGTCTCAAGAATTTCCATTTCATTCTACACCCATGCAGGTCAGTATCTGCCAAAAACTCCAGGACACTCCTCTACAAATCTCTGGAGGGTTTTCTCTGCAAAGTTCTATCCTTTCTTATACTGAAACCCACAAATTCCAGACACCTTGGCCTTTCCAAGTTTCTACTAAGTTTCCTCAACTCAAGGTTAGGGGCTTTCTTGGGTTTCCCAACCCTGTAACATAATCTGGATATTTCCTCTAGGCAGAAACTAGAGTCCTCTGTTCATCTCTCCTCTTTCTCTTCTTTCAGGGATCATAGTCCTGCATGGCTGTTGTCCAGTGTTTTCAAAGAGTGGTTTCATATATTCAATCAAGTTTTTTAGTTGTTTATGGAAGGAGGGCAAGTCCTGTACCGGTTAGTCTTTTACAGTAGAAGTCCATACCCATAAATGTGCTAGGTTCCAAATCAAAAACATTTATTGAGGTACTACCACAATCTGGAGCTATGGTAATAATAGATATCCCAAAATCTCCAATAAGAAACTAATCTTAAGGAAATTAGTATACCTCATGCCTTCAGGAGGCTGACTGTAAAAGGGTCGTAGGGATAGTAATGATGTAGGGTCCAAGCATTTGATTCATGGTACCAACACACAATTTACCAAGAGAGAGATTTATTAACCAGGTTTGACTGGCCAGGGCCTCTCACCAGACTCACAAGTCTCTAGGCAAGGGCCCCACACTGCAGCAGGGGCCTTTCTTAAATATGCAAAAGCCTGCCTAATTCACAAGGCCGTTATAATTCAAATTCGAACAACACAAAGCCTGCCAGAAGAGAGGCTTGCCCACCACAATTCAGAGAAAAGCCCACTAGAATTTGAAAGGGGCTTATCGCACAACACTCACACACTGCCAGCGGGGGTTATAGAAACAGAAAAAGCTGGTTAACTTATCTAATATAGCCACTTGGGGCTTCCAAGTAGGGCGTTCTTTCCAGGATTTCCAAGAATTACTAAGTTTTAGGGGAGAGGTCACAGCACACAGTTTCAGCATACTTAATATATGAGGTTATAGTTTGGTTACATTTCACATAATTCATCACACTTAATATATAAGGCTTCACACAGGTTCCACACAATTCATCACCTCTTACAACAGCCTCTAGACACAGTGGCGGAAGGTGAGTGAGGGGAATTCAGAAGTTCTATGCTCCTGCTGTGGACGTGGGGGGATCCCCCTGAGCCTTGTGGGACTTTAGTCCCTCACCAGAAACTGTCTTACCCACAGGTGTGTCCTGCTGCAGCCCACATGGAGAGGTGCAGGAAAAAAGAAAGCCTTGAGCAGCACCAGCCACCATTCCTGGAAACTCAACCCTTGTAGGCAGCGTGGCTGCTTTCTAGCAGGCCTGGGAGAGGACAGTCCCCAAGGGTATACTCCACAGCTGCAGACAGTTCCTGGCTGGGGCAGGTTGCCATGAGAACACCAGAGGCCCTGAGGCCACCTGCACTTGAACATTCACAAGGCAGACTGCCTGGAGCCAAGGTGGGAAGCCGATAGGACTCGTTGCCATAACAACCTGACTCCTTATATAAATACTTCTGTGCCCACCCTACACAACAGTGTTACTCCAGTGGTCTGGAACTCCCTCCTAGTCCTCACAAGGGTAGCCAAGAATGTGGGGTGCTGAAACTCCTGCCCTCCATCCCCTGCATTCTCTGGAAGGTTCAAAATAGAAAGAGAACTTGGGTAATCCCCAGAGCCTCACTTTCTACTTAGGTTGGCTGGGCACTTTCTTGAAGCAACAGTGGTCACTGATAAAGCCCACAGCCACCATCACAGCTGGCTTTCTCCCACAAGCACCACCTCCTGGCTGGAGGTCGACAGTACAGTCCACCAGGTTGGATAAAATAACTCTCAGCTTTGGGGATAAAATATCTCCCAGACACCAGCTAATACCATTTTCCAAGCCACTCCAGCCAGTCAGGATGCTGTAAGCCAGTGTAGGACTGCCACAGCTGGCAATTGAGAAACTCAGGTTATTTACACCAAGGCTGATATATAATCAGGAGAACCCTACAGTGTCTATGTCAGTCCCCTACCAGCCTTAAATAAGAATAAGTAGCCTACTCAAATGAAAAAGAACCAGAAAAATAATTCTGACAATATGAAAAAAACAGAGTTCTTCAACACTCCCAAAAGACCACACCAACTCTTCAGCAATGAATGGTAACAAAAATAAACTTTTTGAAATTCCAAACATATAATTCAAAAGTTTGGTTATAAAATTGATCAATGAACCTTAGAAGAAAATTAAACATAAAGAAAGTTTAAAAATGATTCAGGACATGGATGAAAAATTCTCCAAAGAGATAGACATTCTTAAAAAAAAAAAAAGTTGAAATTCTGGAAATGAAAGAATCATTTAGGGAAGTACAAAATGCAATGGAAAGTTTTAATGGTAGATTAGAACAAGCAGAGGAAAGGATTTCAGAACTTGAAGACAAGACCTTTGAATTAACCCAATCAGACAACAATAAAGAAAAAATAATCAAGAGAACAGAACAAAATCTCCAAGAAATGTGGAATCATGTAAAGCATCAAATATAAGAATCAAAAGTGTTCATGAGGAAGAAGAGAAAGCATCAGGTTTGAAAAGCCTCTTTGAGGGAATATTGGAGGAAAACTTGCATGGCCCTGCCAGAGATCTAAACATCCAGAGGACAGAGGAGAGAGTCAGAAGCTGGTTAGGCAGATAGAAAGGGAGAATCTCAAGGAGACTTAACACCTGCAGGAACACTCCCTGTACCACCCCCATTGTATAATTGGTGACTGAAAATGTGGTAAATGTGGTTGAAAGCATCCTCCCCACCCAGGATTTACTGCTAAAAGGGACTTTTTGCTGCTTAAACACAGGCGCAGTAGCTTAGCTAAATATCCTAACTTGACCTTGGCTTATTATAATATCATTAACATACCATTTGCATTGCAGTTTTACACCTCCCTCCCCAGTAGCCCTTTCTGTGTTACTTATGGGTAATATTCAAGATGGAGTAACTTTGGTCAAAGACCCACATATGCAATAAAAATTGGGTCTCAGGAAGTAAGGGGCAGATGAGATGTAAATGAGAGAAACACCCCCAGAGAAGATAAGATAAAACCACAAACTGCTTGCACCAGTAACTCATTTTGGGTTCCCTCTCTTTTCAGGATAGCTTTGGTGCTTAATAAATGCCTTCTTTCATTCATCCTCTTGGTGTCCACATTCCTTCATCTTCTTGGTCATGGGACAAGAACCCAAGGTTGCTGGTCTAAGCTGACAGTGGAGTTAAAAACTCCAGCAACACAGATACAAGAAGCCCAAAAAGGCCGGGCTTGGTGGTTCTGCCTGTAATCTCAGCACTTTGGGAGGCCGAGGCAAGTGGATTGTCTGAGCCCTTGGGTTTGAGATAGGCCCAGGCAACTTGGCGAGACCTCATCTCTACAATAAAAACAAACAAACAAAAATTAGCCTGGCATGTTAGTGCATGTCTGTAATTCTGGCTACTTGGAAGGCCGAGGCAGAAGAATGGCCAGAGTCCAGCAGGTCGATGCTGGGGTGGCTGTGAGTGTGCCACCACACTCCAGCCTGGGCAATAGAGTGAGACTCCAACTCAAAAGAACAAAAACAAAAACAAAGAACCCTCAGAAGATTCATTGCAAAAAAAAGTCATCCCCAAGGCATATAATATTCCAGTTATGCAAAGCTAATGTGAAGAAAACAATTTTAAGAGCAGTGAAACAAAATCATCAAATAACTTACTAGGGTAAACATATAAGATGAACAGCAGACTTTTCAGAAGAAACCCTGGAAGCCATAAGAGATTGGGACCCATCTTCAATCCTCAAACAGTATAACAGTCAGCCAAGGATTTTGTAATCCACAAAACTAAATTTCATAAATGAAGGAGAAATAAAGTCTTGCTCAGACAAGCAAATGCGGAGGGAACTTGTCACCATCAGAATGGGTGTACCAGAAATACTCAGAGGAGTTCTAGATACTGAAACAAAATGTCAAAATATACACTAGCAGAAAAATGGCAGAGACCATAAAGCTTGCAGGCCTTATGGAACACCAACACAATAAATAAATAAGTAAATAAATAAATAA